>JAYESA010000009.1:125908330-125983330 GCA_036927795.1 Iris macrosiphon | reverse complement strand
TCCATATCACCTATAAGTAAAGTTCTGCTCTTCGACTTTCTACTATCACGTTCGCATAACCCCTGGTAGTGCTAGTCATTTCAGTTTATTATCTGTACTTAAGGTACGCTATGGGTAATAAGTCCACAACCCAGATGTACAAATTGACTCTTGGTTCTTCATCCCCAGCAAGTGCCTATGTGCAATATTTTCTCTATCGTCGAAGATCGAGAGTCATATTCTATCATGTTCATATGACCTCTGAATAGATATGTTCAGCAATTTGGCATCCCAGCAAGTGCCTATGTGCAACATTTTCTCCTTCGTTACAAATTCCTGTAAAGAGCCATCATCTGTATCCAAGAGTCCCGGATGCGCAATGGATGGTGGATCCTCAAAATCTCCCCAGCGGAGTAATCCTTAGGTCCACTCGCACACTCCCGCAGAGACTATTCAAACCAAAACTCGTTAGATGCTAGCCATGTTCATATTACCTCTGAGCTATCATCCCATCAATCTCCCCAGTAGAATAATCCTTTGGTCTATCTTCATGTTCAGATAGACCATACTCAATAAATTACTTCTCAATGAATTTTTCGGACATTAGTTTACGTTTATATTACCTCTGAACTGCTGTCATAATATTTCTCTCAGGCTGAGTTTGTCATATTCATATTATCTCTGAGCAAACCTTCCGGAGTCGGCTATCGATCATCATGTCCATATTACCTCTGATATCGGTTGTCATCTCAACTTAACAACTGTACTTAACTCTAAGTACGCCAGTGGTATTAGTTCCACAAAAACTGCCATGTCCATATTACCTCTGGCAGGGCTTGCCTTAAACTTATTACTTGCACTCTCATGCACAAAAAGTAATAGGTCTACCAAAAACCCCCTGTAGGATACCCGTAATGGAAATGAATTGTTTATGTCCATATTACCTCTGAACTATCCTCATTTTCCCCAACAAAGAAAAAGTCAGGTCATGTTCATATTACATCTGAAATATGTCTCCCCACTATCACCATAGAGTCATATTTTACAGCGTCTGTATTACCTCTGTCAGGACTTGTCTCAAACCTATTACTTGCACTAACATGCACAAGAAGTGATGGGTCCACAAAAATCCTCCCAGCGGGATGTCTCTACTAGCAACAAAACCTATCACTTCCATATTTTTTGGGCTTGTTTCGAACTTATTATTTGCACTCAACGTGCGCAACAAATAATAGGTCCACCAAGGATCCCCCAGTGGGATGTCCTCAACAAACACGGTATTGTACTACGTCCATTTTTACCTCTGGTACGATATTCGAAGTTCACACAAACAATCATAAAGAAATGGAGGGCCCTTATGTGGTTGAAACAACATTCTCAAATGGCGCTTACAGATTAGCCAAACCTAATAAAGATTTGATAATGGCTCCTATCAACTGCAAATTCCCGAAGAAGTATTATACTTGATCTCCTTTGCTTAACGGAGTATGATGAAGATCTCATTATGGCGATACTACGTACAAAGGTTAGCTGAATCATATTCTATCAGGTTCATAGGACCTCTGAATAGATATGCTTAACTAATTTATAAACCTATCATGTTCATATTACCTCTGATAGTGTTTTATATACAAATTTAGTTGGATTATATTCTATCAGGTTCATATTATCTCTGAATAGATTTACATTCAGCTAAACCTTACCGAAGGTATATCATGTTTATATTATCTCTAATATCACTTTCATCTTAGCCTCTGATAGTGTTTTGTATACAAATTTAGTTGGATTATATTCTATCAGGTTCATATTATCTCTGAATAGATTTACATTCAGCTAAACCTTACCGAAGGTATATCATGTTTATATTATCTCTAATATCACTTTCATCTTAGCCTATCATTTATATTCTAAAGTGATGGGTCCAAAAAGTCAAAAAAATGTATTTTTATTATCTCTGAGAAAATAAGGAACAAAAAAGTACATCATTGGGGAGGAGCAGTTAAATCCTTGATCTGTTGCTCTAAAGCAGCCATCCTCTCATTCCTGGAGTTTAAAATATTAGTGCAAGCCCGTTCCAGCCTTGCCTCGTCATTGCTCAAGAGAGATTTCGGACAGAGTATCAACAAAGCTTGCGTGGATGACACCCACATGTGTCAAGTTCAGCTCAGCTGTACTCATTTGGCCCTCCAATACATTGTGAACTAGCGATGCTTTGAGAAGCCTCTCCCTTGTCTGAGCAAGTTCAACTTCCAATTCTTAAACCCTCACTTTATATTCCTCACATTCTGTACGACACTGAGCCAGCTGAGGAATACTCTCTATCAATACTGCTTGCTCTTTCTCCATCTCTTGTTGATGTTCCTGGATGGATTTGTTTAAAGATTATCTCTTCTGAGCAAGTTCTGCAGTTAGTGAGTCGTACTCAGCCTGAACCAAGTTATTGATGCTGCCTCGGGATAGTTGCAAATATTCGTTAATGGGTTATTCTAAACCATTAACTATTTGCTCCAGCACATTAGCTCTTTCAGCGTTATTGAAATTTCTAATCTACGCTATGGTGAGCTTGGAGGATATCTTCAGAGCATCAAAGACTAGATTCTTCTCCAGCACCATGGATATCAATTCTTTTAAAGTGAGGTAGAATATGCTAGTATATTGTTCAACTAGCATAGCAAAGCTCGAATGGACACTGGGAGTGGCCGCAATATAAGTGAATCTCTTTTCTGGAATGACAGTAGAGGATGTTGCCACAGTCATTTCTTCAATAGATGGCGCATCAAAAGAAGAGACACCAACAACAGTGGAAGTTACTGGCATGCTCGACGAAGGAGGCACAGTCGAGATGGTGGGTTCATCCACCTCTGATATTATTTGAACTACTGCTGGCAGGATATTGTTTGAGAATGTTGCAGATGGAATATCAACGAATTCAAGGTATGCTTCTTCGACGGTGGTCACCGCCATTTCATTAGCTGGATCCGCAACAAAATCAAAGGTTGTTTCAGCTTCGCCCTCCCCCGAGATGTCTTTGTCTGAAAATAAGATAAGAGAAAGGTAATATCATTTGATGTTAAATTTTCCTGAAAAAAAGTGTGAAGACAATATTTACCCATGGCCGATGGTATGTATATTGCGTCTGCAGCCTGTATAGCTAAATTATTTCTTAATGATGCTAAATAAGCTATCATACCTGGCAAGGAGGGTACACCAACTGATGCTTGAGGGTAGTCATCCCAGTCATCACCCAGATCTACTCGAGGTTCATCGGGTGGAATCTCGCTTAAAATACTTACAGATGGAGGGGCTAGTCCCATTATTTGTCTTGGTAAAGGTATGCTGATTCTTATTAAGCTCGGCCTCGAAGGCGATCTAGAAGTACTACCAGTAACGGTGGTAGCGGCAGCAGTCGCGGGCAAAGAATCTCCAGTACTTTCAGCTGGAACTGTGAAGGCTCCTTCTTTAAAAGACGAAGGACCCCTAATCAAAGAATCATCCCCAACAGGGGAAACAATAGGCTCACTCCTGGAAGAGGCCCCCTTAGTGGAAGTCTTTTTAGGACCTCTGGTAGTCTGTTTCTTCTTGCGGTGGGAAGGCTCTTTCAGAGTGGAAGCCTTTCGTTTATGGGAAATAATAAGAGGCTCTGCTGGGGGAGCTATTACGCCTCTCGGTAATATTAACAAATAATTATCTGCACCGGTAGCTTCATCACCTTCATCAGAGGAGACAGATGGTATCTTCTTTCTTCCAGTGGACTTATGGAAGGGCATTCTGAAACTTTTATGTACATCAAAATCACGATAGAAGGTATTGATAGATGCATAAAACTGTGCGTACGAATAAAGAATGCGCAACTCCATGGAGATAAAGGTCACGGGAACAACAAAGGTGGTTCCAGTACAATCCATGATGAAATACCGCCATCCTCTAGCCCCGTCAATAAGTCCACCTATGGTGATGGGATTTTCCACGTGCAACTGATCATACCCAAATTGCCTGGCGAAACGACTAGGCAGATAAGGCTCCAAGTAGTAGTGGTCCTCACTTCTGTACAGCAGGTGGTATGGTCTAATGCAGACCAACCAGTAAAAGACTTCAGGAGAAAGAATAGTATTCCCCTGACCTGCATCCTGAAGTTTAGTCCCCTATTGATTGATATGTACGGAGGGGACGGTGCAGAAGAATATCTAACTATAGGCAAAATTTAGTGCTAGTCGACAATCTATGACGCTAGTCACATTCCAAGAAGAATTCCTATAATTTAACAGGAAGTTATTGCCCGAACCACTGGCAGATCTGGGAGACATCACTCTGGTGTTGTGAAGGATTAACCATCCCATCAAATATAAGAATGGTAATTCCACTATGGGATATCCTTCACGCTGCGTAGTATCGGCCAGCAGCCCATCAGTAATAGCCCTCAGACCAGCTTGTATCCTACATACCATGGTAGGGAGCAGGCCCAATCTTGCTCCAAACACCAAATGCACTGCAGGCCATAAGGTGTTGCGATGAATGTGATCCGCAGACGCGATGCCAGGCACCACCCATCGACGTAGCCAAATAGAAAGAAAGCCTGCCAGTTGAGCTTCCCTTGACAGAGGCTTTCAGCAATACCTCATATAACTGTAGGCTTTGGTTCCCGCAGGATAACCCCCTATCTCTTCATTGAGAACACAATCTGGAGCCCCTGCATCTTCAATAAGATCATCGATTGTGTTGGCATTAAGCATACTCAGAAGGTTTAAAGGCTTGTCATTGCTATCTACAACCTTGTCCTGCTTGGCATTTCTTGCCTGATGAAAGAAGAGGTAGGATACCCATTTGTTAATATAGGCTAAATCAGAGGGCTCTCTGTAGAAAGTGGTGCATGCAAGATAGTGGCTCATCAGCTCTTGGTATATTGCCACTACCCGAGGGTTGGTATCCTTCAACTCTCTATTAGTGGGGACGTATTATTTATAAGAAATGTCTCCTATTGGTAGCTTAGAAATATCTGCCATCTCATGAAGGGCTAGGCCCAACTCACCTATCAGAGTGTCGAAAGTCCCAGTGAGCGAGTTATATCGCTCCATCAAAGCCAAGAACAAATTGGGGTTGATAGGTAGCCCAACACTAGTGGCACTCACAGCCTCAAATAAGTTAATACTTTTCAGCTCCATCTGGAAGTGCTTCAGGGCCCATGCAGTTAAACTGGCCCATCAAAGATTATGGGGGCTAAGCCATCCACTGGTGCGAGGGTTAACCTTGGGATATACTCCTCCCTGCCCCATGAATTTATTGCAGAAAGTGGCCATTTGAAATGGCTGGATCAAGGAAGAGTCTTCACTAGGGACGCTGCCTGGTAGTAATCCTCTAAAGGGTATGACAGGGACTGAGGGACTGCTTACAAAGGATCCTCGGTTTAATCCTTTCTTATAAAAGATCTTCCCTGGCTGGCCATGAAGATCAGGAGTCAGAGTCCATGCCATCTTTCTGGGATGTGTGGCATGGAAGAATACAAAGATAGGGTAATCTCTGGGCATCTTTGGCAGATACATGACCGTGCCCTCAGCAAAAATACCCAATCTTCCTTCTTGGGCTTTGTCTAGGATTGTTTATCAATAACATCCCCAAATAAGAAAGCTGGTTTCTTATACTCAGTATCGTCTATGTACGTCAAGGGTTCCCCACTGATCATACTCAGCAACATTCTTTCTCCTTAGGCCGAGATCAGAGTTCCCCTTTCTTGAGGATACTCATTTTCAGAGATGGGGAAAGTCACATGGGACAAATCCTCCAAGTAGTTGGAATTCAGCATTCCAGCAGCAGAGCCCATCACTTCAGCCAGAGGGGGGATCTATAGATCCACTGCAAAAAGCAAGAGAATAAGTCAGTTTTACGCTGGAATTTTCTTTCAGTGCGTAAAACGTAAGGTGCTACACTCTTGCCGTATACGCCAAAAATTGAAAGTCTGAGTTTTACGCCAGACTGCAAAAATTGAGTTTTACGCTGGAATTTATATCCAATGCGTAAAACGCAAGGTTTACAGTATATGCCAAAATTTGACAGTCTTAGTTTTTAAGCCAGACTGCAAAAATAAGGAGTTTTACGCTGACACATTAAGAATGTGGGCATATTTGTGCATACACGTACAACGTGTGCGAATGGTTTTATTCCTCTCGAAGTCTTTACCTGTGATGCCCGGTGCACAGCTAGACGGCGGAGCACTTCATTCAGAACGAGGCTCGCTTGGCCTAGTAGGAGTCGCTCGTGCTTGACCAGAGGAGCAAGATGATGAAGCGGCTTTCTTTTCCTTAGCAGCGGAGGTCTGTTTTGGTGCCATGGCAAATCTGAGGTTTTTCAGAAAGAGACGAAGAGTTCTCAGAAAGAGACGAAGGGTTTTTCAGAAAGAAGCGAGGGGTGGTTTCTCTCTCATGACCTAGGTCTATTTATAGAGGTCAAATGACTCTCTGAATCCTTAACCAAATCCGATTTTATTATAATCGATTAGGATTCGGGACCACGTCAGCTGATCATTTGAAAAGGAAGACAGATAGTCATGCTGCGTAATAGATCTATGATTTTACGTTCAGAAGCTACAGATCTATGATTTTACGCTCAGAAGCTACAAATCTATGATTTTACGCTTAGAAGCTTTTATGCTCAGAAGCTACAGAACTATGATTTTACGCTCAGAAGCTTTTACCCTCAGAAGCTATAGATCTATGATTTTACGCTCAGAAGCTGTGGATCTATGATTACGCGGGACAGACCAGTTAGCAGAATACGCGTATATATTGGTAATCTGAGTTTTACGCTCGAAAAAGCCAATTACAAAAGTCAAATTTGACCATTTCATGCTTCATTCAAAGTATTTCAAATTATAAGGAATTTGAAAACTTTGAAGGGGGTCTTGTAGAAGCATGAAATATGTTGGAGAATCGTATGCGTATTATACAATCAAAACCCCCAACATACATGAAGTCCGAGTAAAACAGAGCTTCAGAGCTATTTGGCGTAAAGTAGAGCTTCAAAGCTGGATGCGTAAAACAGGGCTTCAGAGCTGTTTGGCGTAAAACATGGCTCAGAGCTGTTTAGCATAAAGTAGAGCTTCAGAGCTGTTCGCGTAAAGCAGTGCTTCAAGGCTGTTTTGGCATAAAAGGTTGCTTTACCTTCCCGCATAAAGTTTAAACTATATTTGTTTTAATACAGCATAAAGTTGTACGAGGAACTCTTCGTATTCCTCGGCTGAATTTGTCAGACAAAACAGTGAACCTGACTCCTGACAAAAGTACCGCACGATGATCGAGAGGATGACTGTAATGATGATTTTGCACAGAGACCCAGGCTGTCGTTTAGTGACATGTTCTTGATACAAGTCATTTTTACGCATTCAAAGAATATGCTGCCTATTCTACATGGGCAGAAATGAGTCTTTATGCTCAAGATGGGACGAAATCAGATGCCACGTCAAAAGCTGTTTCTCATACAGAGCTCGAGGCATATCTCTGTATTTAATGCACGAGATGGAGGCATATCTCTGCATTTAATGCACGAGATTTGGTTCCATTCTTTAGATCTTGTCATGACTGGGAGAGCTAAAACTGTGGCTAATACGCTCACATCACCATCCTTGCATTTTATGCCAACCAGGCTATTTTGCAACTATAGGAGTACGCCGTATGCTATCTCCTAGAAATACGCCAGCTCAGGCTATATTTCCAAAGGTACATGATAAGGCTATTTAGTCCGGAATATGCTCACGACCTCAGTCGTGATGGATGATTGACTGGAAAAGCTAAAACTGTGACTAATACGCTAACATCACCATCCTCGTATTTTATGACAACTAGGCTATTTTCAACTATAGGAGTACGCCGTATGCTATCTCCTCGAAATACGCTACCTCGGCTACATTTGCAATGGTACATAATAAGGCTATTTAGCCCAGAATACGCTCAAGTCCTAAGTCAGGAAGGATAATTGGCTATTTTACGCTGGTTATCTACTATTCATGCATCATCAAGTTTTACGCAGAGTTTGGCTTTTACGCCAACAAGATAATTATTTGGATTTTACGCCAACCATCTTTACACGGGGACAGTTACCTACGTGGCTTGCATGCCATGATCTTCAAGAAGCAGTTATACGCGTTACCTTATAATGGGACACGTGTCATACGCAGATTCAGAGGATTATTTGAATGTGGGTAGCAGTTATCATAACCGCAGCGTAAAGGAAGTCTTTTTCTTCACAGTTTGGTCTCTTACGCCAACAAGACAGTTATTTGGCTTTTACGCCAACCATCTTTACGCAGGGGCAATTACCTACGTGGCTTGCATGCCGTGATCTTCGAGAATTAGTTATACATGTTACCTTATAAAGGGATACGTGTCATATGCAGATTCAGAAGATTATTTGAAAGTGGATAGCAGTTGTCATAACCACAGCGTAAATGAGGCAGTCTTCTTCACAGTTTGGTCTTTTACGCCAACAAAACAGTTATTTGGCTTCTACGCCAACCTGACATTTGGCTTTTATGCCAACTAGGCAGTTACTTGATTGATCTCTATAAATAGAGACCCCTAGTCACAGGGTAAAGGAACGGGAGGGAGTTAGTGGAATCATATTCTATCAAGTTCATATTACCTTTGAATAGATATGTTCCACTAATTTGAAGAGAGATCAAAGACAGAGAGCACAGACAGAGAGTGTTGATTGACAACTTTGGCAACAAGAATTCAATACCACTTGCAACCTTTGAAGCTTCTTCTTCTTCTACAGCACTTCTTCATCATCGTGTGGTCCAAGGGACAAAGTGATTGACCGCAGATCAGACTCCTATAGCAATTCTTCCCCAAAATTATTTTTATTGTACTTAACATCCTCGTATAGGATTAATTGTACTCTTTTTCTTATTTATAAGCAAAAAAAGAAAGGTTTCGTATAAACCCTCTTCTTCTCTCATTTTTGTTTATTCAAACAAGCAACACTACAAAATTGTACTACTTGCAATATCTAGACCTGCATGGGCTACCACTAAAAATATGTCACATCCCATACCAGAAATAGGGATACGAGTACGTGAACAACGCCCAGCCTATGCCGCAACATCGACAAAAGAACGCTATTTGGGTTATTAATATTATCTAATATCTCATTCCAAAATATATAAGATTCCTATCATATTATCTCAACTCCAAATGGAGTAACATATGGTATATGATAACAAAACCAATACTCAATCACAGTATCAAACTAGGGAAAGAATTAGCACGATATAAAATAAAGGAAAAAAGTACAAGAGTCACAAATACATCCACAAGTCCGCAATATAAGTCTAGACACAAAGCAACTCCCAAAATAATAATACATGCCAAAAGTCTAAAATAAGAATAATTCAAGTCTAACAATATAAGTCTAAGCCTCATCAGTCACTGGCACTAGGTTCTTTTGCTCTAGGTGAGTATCCTCTAATGGTTCACCGTCCTATGGTTCATAGTAAGTGGGACACTGCTCCTCAAGCCAATCATCTGAAAAATATATCAAATCAGGATTATAGCAAAGTACAAAACTCTGGAAGCAGTTCAAAATATATGGTAGAACATATATGATATTAATAGAAAAGAATACAAGATAACTAACAACAAGAAATAGAAATGAACTATAGTAAAAAAATAATATATTAGGAGGGAAGAACATGTAATATAGAATATCCGTAAGTAATAGAAATAGATTAACTAGCTAATGTGCTTTAGAGTACAAGTTTGTTATGTGATTGGTTTGGATTGAACACGAATATAATATGGTAACTCGATTACACGTGTGATATATAATCGACATATATACGAATACACTGGGCTTGATCACATAGCCAACTCCTACTCCCCCGTCCCTAACCAATACTCATGGATCCAGTCATGACACGTTACAAATACAAATATAAGTACACTGAACACGAGCAGTGTGTGAACACGAAGTACACGATAATCAATACCCGATATACACGATAAAATATATGTGAAGGAGTACCCGTTGAAAACGGTAGGGGATAACATCTAATGACATGATCCATTTAGTACCAGTCCATATATCCACAGTGTTAGAATCAAGTATACAATTCTAGAATATGTGATATATACATTATCATTACTGAAAACTAACATAGAGATGAACTCACCTATGATCCTGAGCAAGGGTGTATCACGATATGCGAGCTGGTATCACACACACCTAGATATGAATGACATATCAAATTGGTATAAAAAGTGATAATGAGCTAAAATGCATTAACATGCTCTTCTAGGTCATTTCTAACTAAACTAGGTCCATCTAGGTCAAACTAGTCAATACAAGTCAAACTAGGCCACTAATTAGCTACCACTAGCTAATAACACTAATATCTATAATTTAAGATACTCTATTCATCTGTATATACTAACTAGTATATAACTTAGCTAACTGATATTAGAACTAATTCTAATAGTTATCTAACTTTACCTTACCTAATACATGATGTATCAGGCTTCTTGCTCACTCAAGCTTGGTCCCCAACCAGTTTCTTGATACCTAAATATCTCCCTAATCCTTAATACAAGATATCAACTTCTCACCATCAGTCCAACATCCCTGCATTCCTAGGTACCTGCACCAAGGTAGCTCCTAACTTCTTGCATATTGCTTAATCTCTAACTTGCACTCCATCTTGATACTTTATATATCAGTCCAACTGATATACTAAGTTATCCTTCCTACCCGAGTGAATCTCATACTTAAATCTGATGACTGAACACCCCCATCCTCTTAACTCACTGATACCCAATATCTATGCATAATAGTGCACTGATACACTGTCCTACCCGAACAAATACTCTCCCTCACTTCACTTGCCTGCTCGAGCCTTTGCCCCTATTCAGTAGCTGTTGTTGCTTCTCGGTTTAATTGCAACCAGTTGCATGCTTGTTGTTGCCATGCCATATCTTTAATATGTGCAGTCATACATGCTCAATCAGTAGACCAACAAGAGATGCAACTCCCTAATTAACCAACTGCACTCAAATATTACCCTTTCCGAGTTTACCTGCAGTCCCCTTTAATCCTATTGCCGCCCTACCTCTAACATAACATCTAATGCACGTCTCCCTCAAGACTACTTCAACAGTTTCTCGATAATACCCCCAATTCCTTTACCTGAACCTTGCTATGCTAACTGCTCCCATGCTCTTACCATAATAGCATCCCTGTTGTGAAGAGATTGTCTGCAAATCCCTTAATCCCCTTCACGCACATCTATACTTCCCCTTTTAACCTTGTTGATACTTCAAATCTGAAGTTAACTACACACCTGTGCACACATAGTCAAAGTATAACATATGTTCTCCTTATCTCACATACCCGTTATAGTGCACAGTTAGATATTAACCACCACCAACACACACAATCACCTGTGTCACCAGCACATACACTAATATATATATATATATATATAGCAACTAATAATATATATATATATATATATATATATACACACACACATAGATATTTTATTATATATATATATATAGGCACATGAGAATACTTACACTAATACAAGCTAATAAGCATTACACCAAACACTAAGAGTGTGCAATATAGAATACTTATGATACTCATCACATAGAGATGCCAAAACCCCCCAATTCCCCATACTAATCATTTCTACACATCAAATACACCTAATAATAACTAATACAACTAGTTACACTAGTAAATGAAGAGAATTAACACAAATCACTCAAAATAAGCCCTATATCGTAATATATCACTCTGTATCATGATACGGCCTACTCGTATCCATTTGTGGACATGTAGCTAGCCTCACAACCCTGATCTAAGTCCAATTAGATCTAATTGGTCTCATAACACATAATTGATGTGTCAATCTCGTAATTTCTTCGATCCTTAGACAAACTACCACGTAGAAATCATAATACATATCAAATTAGACTTGAACTTGTTCCTATAGGTAGTCCTATGCCATGAGAGAGTTTTGAATGATCAAATGCATAATTTGGAACCTACAATAAAGTTGAATTCAAAATTTTACATTTTAGAAGATAGATTTCCAATGAATTGTTCCTATAAACATGATCCAGACACAATCTCCTTGCCAAAGCTCCTCCTCCAAGTGCCCCTTGCTCCTCTAAGCTCTAATGCTTCTTGAGTGATGAGAATGAGAGGTAATGCAATGAATTAAGAGGTATTGATGAAGGGATGGAGTGAATTGGTGATCTAGAAATTTGTGGATCTAAATGGAATGAACAAATGGAGAGAAAAGAGAGAGAGAGAAGACCCCGCTATAGTGGCCGGCCTCCCTTTTTCCTTCTCCAAGTCACCATCAAATATCCATAATTCTCCTACATGATAAATTATGAAGAATAATTAAGAATAAATATTTTGGAAAGTTTTTACACTAATGCAAATTAGTTTAATCCTCCTAATTAATTAGAGAAAATGGGTCTAATGGGCCTAGTCTATGTTCGACTCACTAGTGTCAAGTGTAAATAATAGGCTAGCCCACAAATAAATATATATAGCACTTTAATTAAATATGATCTCTAAAATAAAGTAACTATGCCAAATTATTAAATTACCCCTATCTGAAAAAGTTTGGGTGACACCAACCTTTTTCTGCTAGTTTATGCGCCAACCTTGTTTCTATTAGTAAGTGCGCCAACCTTGTTTCTATAAGTTGGGATATTTTTTTGTGTATTATATAGTTAAATATTGTGCTCCTACAATTTAACACATGTTCTGACCCTCAAGACACCGAAAAAATTATTGTGTATGATAAACCTATTACATTTGGCATCGAGCAATCGAGTGTGAGTATTGCCCAAGTATCATGTGTCACGGATACGATAAGTTTTCCAGTGATAACTCGTGAATAGCTCGTACTTGTAACTCATCATTCTAGGAAGTTCTCGATTGTCCACGACTCAAGAACTTGAAATAATGATTAAATTAGATAAAATTTGACTAAATTATTGGGAGAAAAGAATATTGCGCTACCGGCTACCTCAACCTCCAAGGGGTCCATGAGGCATGGACCAACCCTACTAGGCTGTCACTTCTCTTTTTCGATATACGTATTTGGTACGTATTATTTCTTACTTGTATGTTTATTAGGTTGCATGGAGACTAGACCCATTCTTTGGCTTAGTGTGGTTAATGGTTTATTTTATGGGTTGGTTCAATTTATGGGAGAACCTATGGTTTAAACCTTAAACCCTAGTTATATAACCCAACTTCTTTCTCTTTCTTCCCTTATTCTCTCATTTCTTCTACTTTTTTTATTTTTGGCAAGTACATCTTGCATGATAAGGAGAAACCCGTAGATTTTAATCCTTACTCTTTTCTTGCATTTTATTATTATAATATGTGTACATTATGATTCTAAACACTTCTAATGTTTGGAGTTTTTGGTTTTGATTGATGGATATGAGTAGATCTACATTTTTAGTTTAGAGTTTTTATGGGTTCCATAAGTTTTTATTGGTTTTGATATATTAAAACATGGTATTTTAGAAAACCAGTTTTCCTAGGTGATAGAGTATTCCATTTCAGGCTTTTTGGCTTTTGGTTTACTTGATTTGGAGTTGGAATAAAGTTTTTATGAAGGAAACAAGTTTTTGGGTTCTTGGACCTTTTCCATAGCCAAACTTGTTGTTCTGGGACGATGGAGTACCATGCACCTAGCAACATGCACCCCTCCAGCATGTGCCCATCTTGTTGGACGCATGTCTGCTCTGTGCATACGTTTTAAAGTTGGATGCATAGTACCTCGGACGCATGAGAATTCTCTAAGGCCAGACTCTAGGCGCCCATGCGGCCAAGGGATGATGCGGCGACGAGCCATGCGTCACTTTTTTGGATACATGCCTCTGCACGACTTTTATGACACTACACAACTTTTTATGCTTTTTGTCTTATCTTCCTGATATTTTTTTGGCTTGTCACATCAAGTCACATCATTCACTTCTCTGACTTGTATTTATTGCCCATCACTTAGCACTTATCCTGATGAGTGGGCTTTGCCTGTTCATGCATCCCACATTCCATCCGCTCCTGATTCTAATGTGTCCTGATGGACCATGCGGCCTTGATCTTCATACGTGCATGCGGCCTCCTGCACATTTTATTGAATTAATTTGGTTTGAATGTTCCATTGGACTTTTGATTCATATATAAAATCTTGATGACTGTGAGAGTATTAAGACCCACCTATGTGCCTAACCCGTCTATACGCCCAACCCGACTATGTGTATAGTTTGACCATCCGCCAAGTGACTACACCACCTATGTGTATGACTTGACTTATGGGTTGCAACATGATATAACTCATGTGATTTACTGCGATTGGTGACTTGACTCGACCACTTGTATCCGTGCTGATACACTTACTATGTGTTATGTGTTCCTATATGCTAAGTGTTCCTACGTGATTATATTACATGTTTACACTGAGGGGTACTTACATGCTACACGACATGTGATATAATATGATTCCTCTAAGCATGGACAAATGGTTTAGTCAATTTCCAAGCGTGTCTAGGACTTGTTTGATTGTTGCATTACGCTAGGGTGAATCCAAATTGGACTGCCAAGTGACAAAGTAGATTTATATCTAGCGTATTCGTACTACGGTACGACATATAAGAAAAATATCATGTGACCACGCAATGAGATTTTAGTAACAGTAGGGTTAACTAGGCAACTAAAATATGTAGAGCATTGGGAGGAATAGAATCCTAAGATTGTGCTTAATTAGCAACCCCCAAACAATTGTCTGGAGTGTGCAGGCTGGCCCCATGGATATTGTTTAAATCCTCATTAGTGGATGGCAATATTCGACTATTATATTCTACTATGTGTTCTATGCGATCTTAGTACGGTGGCCTTACGAGGGACCGGTGCATAAATACTATGTGCTATATGGTAATTCATGGCTCAGCTAGCCCTGCTAGCACATGGCTCGATCTAAGGATTCCTATTATACGTGTATAACTCTGGGATAACCCAGACTCCACCTAGTAAGCCGTACAAGAGATTGGCCGATTATTTAACTGAGCTTGATTGTGTATTATATCTTCTATTAAATAGTTTAAGGACATGGATTATCATGGTGCGATGGTCTAACCCTTGTCTTTGTCTGGTTGTAGGGTTAGATTGTTATATCACGGTAGGCTATGGACCGAAACTACGAGACAGAAATATATATTAATATATATGTTTTTATTTTTACTGGTTTTGTTCCTTCATTCGTGATTCATTTGTGGTACTTGCTATTTGGGGTCTAACCACACTGGTTTTGCATGGCCAAGTTTAGAGCCAGTACCCGACGATCCAACTTACTTCCCTGTGAACAATGGTGCGCACAGACGAATGGCTGCTGAGGGACACAAGTGGGTTTCTTAATCACTGCTCGTTATTGTACATTTTTCTCTTTTGGACGTTTAGCCACCGTCACTCGTTAGCCGTAAAATTTGAACATTTAGTTTCCTTACATGATTGTAATTAATTAGACTACAACTGATCACGGTCATGTATATTTGCTACTCCATCAGTTTCTTATTTTGTACAACTGGTTTCTAGAATGTTTTAGCAGGGTATTTGTGTCACTACCATATTTCTAGAATATGGGCATTTTTGTCAATTTTAATATTTATATATATACTGTGTTTATAGTTTATATAATGTGTATTGTGTATATTATAATTATTAATAATAATGGTTAGTGGACTAGACTTGATGTGGCCATGGACTCAACATTAGACTAGTCACTTTTGTACCCAACTAGTCATTTCTCTTCATTAATTAGAAGCTAGTTAAACCCCGAATTAGGAATGCAAATTCTACTAATTAAATAACTCTTCAAGACAACCATAGAGGGCATTATGGACATTGTGCATTAGCTAGCCCTAGGTTTTACATGGCCGGCCCTATATAGGAGAGGGTGAGCCTCCCTCAATTGTATTCAATTATTCATGAGAAACCCTAAATGAGTTCTTCCCCAACCACATCCATTTCTCCACCAAATTTTAGTAAATTAATCCTAAATTTCTCTCATTTCCTTCATCTAAGAGGCCTAAAAGCTTAGGCTTCAAGGAGCATTGAAGAAGAAGGAGTTTGGCTAAAAAATTTGGCTTTGCAATGAAAATCCATCTCCCAATAGGTGAATCCTTAAATCTCAATTTAAAATTCTATTTTTATTATTTTCTTGGCCATTAGAAGCCCACCCATGGATTAGGAATACCCACAAGGGGAGAGAATAAGTTCTTTTAGATTCCATTATGATTCCTTCATAGTGTTGTGTGCATATTTGGGGTTTTATGTTTATGGGTGTGTTTTTCCCCTATTTTTTATAACAACTAATCATATTATTTATATATAATTATATTTGATATGTATATATATCATTAGTTGCATATTGGGGGTTTTGGCTTGAAGATTAGTTGTGTATCATGATTATCTTGATTAGTCTACTCAAGGTGCTTGATGAATTGACTAATAGTAGAATGTACCTATTTTAGATGTTATTTTCATATGATATTGTATACATATTAGTGTTTATATGTTGTATAGTGTGTGTGGGGTATGTTGATGCTCAGTTGATTGGTCGGGCATGCGTGTTTGGGAAGTATCAGTTGAATAGGTTGGATCAGGTTGCTATTTAGGTGCAGTTCAGTGGGGGTGATGTTTAAATTAGATCATAGTTAAGTGCAGGACAAGAAGTTGATTGAGGCAATGCAACTGCTAGTTGCATCCAGAGAAACTTTTACTTGGCATAATAGTTGTTGGCTATAGTATCAGAAATGAGGGATTGACAATGAGGTAATATGAAGTGGGGAAGATCAGGGTAGCCTGTAGTGAGATGAGGTGCAGACTTGGAGATGGGTTATACAAAACAGATATGAATGACAGTTGGATTTGAGTATAAATAGGTGTTAGTTGATACAAGTATGTGTGATGTTAGCATTATGGTGAGGAAGTGATATTCCAGTAGCAGCAGATATAGTGTTGGTTTGCTCTAGTGTGCAAACATAGACCTATGTGTATATGAGTGTGTGTACATATTTAAGTGTATGTGTGTGCACAGTTATATATGAGTGTGAGTAGTGAGTGCAAGTGTAGACTAGTATATACAAGCATGAACACTTGAATGTTCAAGGAAGAGTGTATACGATACCAAAGTGATGTGTATAGATGACAGGATTGACGATGCCTGAGCACAGGCATTGGTGCAGTAGCTTGAGCATTAGCTAAGTGCAGGTATCTAAGGGGGAAAAGTGCATGAGTGTATTGTTGAATGCATATTGGGTGTGCAAGGAATTCTGTGTCAGTGTGTGAGTGAGGGGTACGAGTGTCGTAGTGTATCAGATAGTGATGTATGGGTGCTACTGATACATTAGAAGATATTAGTAGAAAGTGTGGAGAAGTACTGTGCTATGCATATTATTGTGCACAGTTGAGGGTGTCCAATATGGTATTAACATGGGGTCTGTGTGAGGGTAGGACAGTACAACCTTGCAAAGAGGAGTGCACTGCTGTGCGTGAGTTCATTGTTGGGTTCAGATGGAGGGGGTACTACTACAGGGTGTCCAGTTGTGAGCAGGGTACCTTGGGTGCAAGCATGTGACTGCAGGCACCTAGGCTCTGTTCTGGTTTAATTGAGTGTAGCAGGCAGTTGGGGAAGTCATTCCTGAGACTGCAGTATTGTATCAGATGACCAATGCACAGTTGCAGTAAAATTGGGTATTGGGCTATAGGTGGAAGTATAGGATTAGATGGAATCACTGCTATTGTACAGGCATTAGAGGATACTTACTGTATTGTGTTGGTGCTAGTTCCAATTTTGGTATTGGTGTTTGTGTTGGTGTTGGTAGGTACCATATAACAAGGTATGGATACTAAGAGACAAGGTATATGAGGTAATGTACAGTCAAGGCAATGTAGATAAGTTAGGGGTATTATTGTTTAGCCATGAGTCAAGTTAAGTTATGGGTTGAAGGTGGGTATCTAATAGTATTAGGTATATAGCTATTAAAGGTATTGAGTTTAGGATATGAGTTTAGTGATACCTAGGTATGATATTGGTAATATGTTAGAGTATGGTATTATGATACATAGTATTAAATATTTGCTAGTAAAATTAGTAATAGCTAGTATAGATCACCTAGAATAACAAGATATTAGCCTAGTATGAACCTAGTGGACCTAGAAATCACATAATTACCTATTTGACTTATTTATCATATCAAGAACATTCTTTGACATTAATATTTCATCTTTAGGTCCTTGTGTCTCCATCTTGGACATCGATCTTCTCACATTTCTCATGACCGCAGGCGAGTACATTCTTTGACAGTTTCTATTATTTTTGGTCATTACTATGATTCTAGTTGTAGTGTATACTTAATTCCGACACAGTGTATAGGCTAGTATCATAGATACCTGTCATGAGGAGTCATGATTGGATCCATCGTACTAGCTGGGGACGGGTGTCACTACCACTTTTCCGGAGGGGAATATTTTTATCTTTTTCCTATTTTTGTTAATATAGTGAATATTGGTATTTCAAAAAAACTATTGTTGAATGATATTTATTTTATAAAAACTAGTGTTAATATTTTTGGACTTTATTTATTTCTAATATTTGGTATAGTTATATATGTTATATATATTGTATATAGTTAATGGTTAGTTGTTAGCCCTTAGTCTAATTAGTTGTTAGTGAACCTATTTGGACCCAACTAGACTTGTTATGGACCAACTTTAAGTTAAAGACAGTTGAGCCCAATACTTGGTCATTTTTATTAAGTTAAGTGATTTAATTCCCCAACCATTACGAGTAGAAGCTTCCTCCTTAATGACTTTCTTCATGACAAGCCCCAAGGACTATTTGAGACATTTTCTATTGCTTGGAGGCCAAGCATGAGGGGGCCGGCTATATAAGGAGAATACTCTCTCTCCTCTCTCCTCTCTCCTCTCTCCTCTTTCCTCTTTCCATTCTAAAATTCTAGATCTAAGTGTTCTTCCCTAAATTCCTTTATCCCTCCAACAAATTCCTACCAAATTTTTTCCAAATACATCCCTAATTCACCATTAGAGACTCTAGAAGCAAGGAAGGAGCAAGGATCTAAAAGGAGAAGAAGATTGCACAAGTTGAGGCATCTTTAAATCCAATTGGAGACTTGCATTGAGAATCCATCTCCCAATAGATACAATTCAGTTTTTTCCTTCTAATTAGACTCTAAGTCTGTAATTAAATTATTAGGAACCCACATATGGACTAGGGATACCTATAGGAAGAAGTTTGGACTACTAGGGACCCCTTTGGTAATAGTTACCATGTGTTTTGTGTCAATTTTGGGGAAAATCCGAGATTGGCACACCAAGTATTTGTCATTAGGCTAGATAGATGTTGTTGTGTTTTCTTTAGTGTTGTGAGTTTAGTGTCATATCCACAATTGGATACGTGTAGGCCGTATCATAGTAATTTGATAATACGGGTTAATTTGGGGATTTTTTTCTTCGATACGAGAGTTCGAGCATGCCAAATTTTGACACAGACACGTAGTTGAGTAGCTAGCACTTTGTATTACTTAGAATAATAATTTTAGACTTGCTCGTATCATTTGTGATACGTTTGGATCAAGTGTTGATGGCGTATCTCATGTGTATCGTATATTTGGTGTGATACAGTGTGATGCACGCCAAGTATTTATATTTTGGCCTTGTCAGCTCCATGTACTCAAATTAGCATCTTCATATCTATTCTGTATTAGTTAGGAATATAATCAAGATATATATATATATATATATATATATATATATATATATATATATATATATATATATATATATATATATATAAGTGTTATATATTATTAGTGTTATAGTTATGAATATATATATATATATATATAATTATATGCTTGTATACGTAAGGGGTTTATGAGATCAGTTGGACTGTTGGGGGGTCTGTTCTCAGACCAAATGGAGAAACACAGTGCAAATATGGACTGTGATAGGGGTGGTTCCCTGTCATGTGTTGTGGTATTGCTTTTGCAACTTTGGATGAGGGTTCTTTGATTGATCTCAACTGATGATGAGGGTCTTCATATTAGCAGTGAACTGTACAAGAGGGGAGAGGACTATCTTTGTATATAGAAGTGAAGAGCCATATACCCATGTAGGGCTGCGTGCAATAAAAAGCTTGAGGTAGAATATGGGAATATAGGTCTGTACAAGAAGTAATATGAGAATAGGGGGCAGGTCTTTGCTATAGTCAGATGTATTAGGAGATGGAGGGAGAACATACCTCTGTGACTGTGCACTTGGGTGCACATCCGGGTCAGTTGTTGTACTATGCAATAGTAGCAGGTGGAATAGTTTTGTGCATCTGTGGTCACCAGGGAGTTATGATCCTGGCACATCACCGTAAGGGTTGGGGGTTATATTAATGTTAGTGTTATATGTTAGGACTGATAATAGATGTTAACAGTAAGCCTTAACAGTTAGTTATATACATATAAGATAATGTTAGAGTATATGTTAGTTAGTTAGTTTTGTTGATTAGTTAGTATGTTAGTTATATATACTAGTTGATATATAGAATGATATGTGTTAACAATAAGTGAAATGGGATATTAGATGTTAGTTTATATATTAGATGATATAATAAGGATGTTAGTTGGTTTATTAGAAAGGAAGGTTAGTTATGTTGAGAGATATTATAAGTTAAGTAAAGTGATATATGTTGATATGCATGTTAGCTAGCTAATATATATATATATATATATATATATATATATATATATATATATATATATATATATATATATATATATATATATACTAGTTAGTAGATCGATAAGCTAATGGTTATATGTTAGACACTATATGTTAGGGTATATAATAGATACTTGTTATATTAGAAATGGATATTAGTGAGGGTAAGTGGTTCTAGTTTACCTTGACCAATACCAAGGTAATATGAGTTGAGGTATCACGGGGTATTGGCATCTATACCAATTAGGTAGCTAGATACCATGTTAGCTCAAAGCCAAGTAATATTATATTGATAGTATAGTATTAGTATTACTAATAGGTAACTAATGTATATAGGTATCTTGAGTATCTTACGATACATAATAGTATCGATACTCGAGTATCCTAATATAGCTAGTATAGCCTAGATACGTAGTGAGTGGACCCAATAACCTAGAGTTGGACTCTTACAACTTAGAAATAGCTAGTTTGACCAAGTTTGACTAGTTTGACCTAGAGTTCACCTAGTTTGACTATTTTGACTTATAATTGGCCTAATGACCTAGAAATTGACTAGTTTACTTAATTATCATTTCTAAACCTTGTATTGATGTAATATTCTATATTTAGGTCTTCGAGGTACTATTTTGGATACTATTTCATACTCCAATTCTGATTTTAGGCAAGTACAACTCTCTGTTAGTTTTTATTTTAGGATAGTGTATATATCACTTGTTCTAGAACTGTATACTTAATTCTGAAACAGTGGCTACACGGACTAGTACTATATGGATCCTGTTATGAGATGTTATTCCCTACCGTATTCAACGGGGCTTCACATGCATTTTATCGTGTGTATCGGGTATTGCTTTTTATGTACTTCGTGTTCACACACTGCTCGTGTTCAGTGTGCCCATATTCGTGTTCGTAATGTGTCATGATTGGATCCATGAGTATTAGTTGGGGATGGGGGAGTAGGAGTTGGTTATGTGATCAAAGCCCATATTATATTCGTGTACATGTCGATTACATATCACACGTGTAATCGAGTTACCTTATTATATTTGTGTTCACACACTATTCGTATTCAGTGTACTTATATTCGTGTTCAACCCAAACCGATCACATAATAAACTTGTACTCTAAGGCACATTAGATAGTTTTATCCATTTACATTACTTGTAGTTATTTTATATTGTCTATTTTTTCTTCCTGGTACTTTACCTGTTTATTCTAGTTTATTTTATTTCATATTGCTAGTATATCTTGTATTCTTTTCTATTACCTGTCATATATGCTCTGCCATGTATTTGGAAATACTTTCAATATTTTGTACTTCACTCTAATCCTGATTGGATAATATTTTTTCTAGTTTGTATTATGCTCTCCTTTCCTGGATTTCAGAGAGATACCATAGACTGATTGCTCTTACACAGAGGACTTAAGGTGACAATTATAGAGATTTAGACTAGTGCTTATATTTCTGTAACATGTCTAGTTTCCTTTCTTTAGAATGTTATTTGAGTTATCTTTTTTGTTCATTCTTCCTGTAGATTATTGTGATTGAGTACATGATAGAACTAGCTGTATTAGTATGATTCATAGTTAGATAGTGATGACCTAGACAACGTTCTATCGTCGATGCTACGACGTAGGCTAGACGTACCCACGTACTCGTGCCCCTATATCGGGTGCGGGTCATGACAATAGAGAAATATTAGCAAGTTATGTGATCATACCCCACCTTACATACATCATAGCTCATCCCACATATCATGTAGGGTGTAGCCTGACCATATTACATGCCTCATAGCCTGTTATATATGATTAGCCTGACTCTTGCTTGCATCATAGATAACCAGATTGTTAGCCTAACATCACATGTATCATAGCCAATCATATATAATCAGCCTGATCTAGTCCCAAGCCAATCACATAGCAAACTAATATTTTACGACACTTAGCCAGTATTTTTATTTCTTTATTCCAGTTCATTCTTAGATAGTATTCATTTATCTGCTTTTTAGTTATTTCTCTATAATGATTACATGTCTCTCTCATTTTCTTACATTCCAGTATTTCTTTCCGTCATGTATTTTCTTACACTGCTTTATAGTTTTTATCAATATAATTGGAATTACTATTAGTGTTTGTACTTTGCTCCAATCCTGACTGGATAACATTTTTTAGAGGATCTTGAGGACTTATGTCCTACTCATTATGGTCTAGGAGTAGATGATGATTATATCCAAAAGCTTCCGGAGGAGCCACTCCATATAGAGGAGGCACCACCCGCAGTTGTTTAGTTAGCACTTAGTTTATTTATGTATTCCAAACTTGAGACTTGACTTGTATTATGTTGAGACTTATATTATGTTGAGATAGATAGACTCTTAGACTCTGACACGTTTAAGTTATATATTATTTTGTCTTTCGTACTTCTTTTCTGTCACTACCATATTTTCGAGAAAAGGGTATTTTAGTCATTTGGCAATTAATTAAATATTATGCATGTTAAATATTTATTTGTTGTATTATTTATTTATTGTTAGCAGGTTAGATTTATTTTTGGACTTGTGTTAGTGGACCAACTAGTTTAGTTTAGACTCATAGACCAACATTTAATTCTAGTTAGAATTGAGCCCAATAATTAGAAGCCCAATTATTAGGAGGATGATTAATTATGTTAAACCCATTAGACTAGAAGCTTTTCTCCTTAATTAATTTCTTCATGAGAGGCCCCAAGGGGTATTTTAGCCCAAGTGAGGCCTATATAAAGGGGATAAAAACTTTCTTTCCCTTTATTTTTTATTCCAAATCTAGATCTAGAAAATTCTCTCAACCAAATCCCTACCAAATTTCCACCCAATTATTTTCCAAATCACCATTGGAGGCTATTAGAGCATGAATTTATAAGAAAAAAGTATAGATCTACAAGGAGGAAGCATGGATCTACAAAGAGGAGCAAGGATCTACAAGTTGAAGGCCAATTTCACCAATTTTTAAGATTTTATTGGGAATCCATCTCCTAATAGGTACAATTCAATTTTTTTCCTTAAATTAGGTTCTAAATCTAAGAATTAACCATGAAAAATCAACCCATATACATAGGATACCCATAGGATTTGGTTTTGTGTTCATAGGAGGCCTATTGAGAAAGTTATGGTACTTTTTGTGTCAATTTTGGTGGAATTCCGAAATTGACATTTGTGGTGTGTGTCAATTGGTCCTATAGATCAATTTGGCATGTGCTTGTGTGTTTGGGGCTAGTGTCATGGTCATAATTGGGTACGTGTAGGTCGTATCCCATCAATTTGGTGATACGAGTTGATTTGGGGTTTTGTTTCTCCGATACCGGACTTTATGCATGTTATATTTTGACACGGACACATAGATTTATGTTTGACTCTCCGTATTATTCATAAATAATATATATGACTTGTTCGTGTCCTTTGGGGTACGTTTGGATGTGTGGTAGACTCGTGTCGCATGTGTATCCTAGATCTAATAGGATACGGGGTGATACGGTCCATGTATGTACAATTTAATTGTAGATCTAATTCTTTTATGTTCTTATTTCATAGAAAAGTGTAATTATATATGTATATATATATATATAATATTGTGTATATATATTATGTAATATTGTGTCTTAGATTTATGTATCTACGTATATATTATATGCGTATATATTGTATGTTGCTATTCTTATATATGTATATATGGTAGCATGTATAGATAAGTATATATAAATAGATAATTATTGTGGTTATATTGTGTATATATATTTATGTAATATTGTGTCTTAGATCTATGTACCTATGTACATACTATATGTGTATAATTATTATGTATCTATTTTTTTACATGTAGATATATATTTATAAGTGGTAGCATATGTATATATAATATAGTAGATATATTTATATGTGGTTATATATATAGTTATATTATATATTATTATGTATTTATATAGTGTATAATTTCATATACGTATACATATATGTATAGTTATATATATATATATATATATATATATATATATATATATATATATATATATATATATATATATATATATATATGTATATGTGTGTGTGTGTGTGTGTGTGTGTGTTAGATATAGTTATTATGTACATATATATGTATGGGTGTATGTATATTCATTAGTAGTAATTATATGTGTATATTTAGTAAATATATTTATTTGTTATATATATATATATATATATATATATATATATATATATATATATATATATATATATATATATATATATATATATATATATATATATATGTCTTGTGATATATATTATAGATGTCACGACCCGTACCCGGAAATTCGGGCATGAGTGCGTGGGTACGTCCAGCCTACGCCGCAGAATCGGCGGTAGTACGCTGTCTAGGTCAATCCATATTTACTAACTAGCTCATTCACAAACAACATAGGCAAGATAATAATGAGAATTGAAACTTAAGATTGCAATTGAAAATAAATGTGATAACAGATTCAAATGTTTTAGTACAGGAATTCAAAATGAAATCGGGGACAAACCCGATTAATAAGATAAGAATATAAATGAAAGATAGCTACTACTAGCTACTCTGCAGCAGGGGTCTCCTGGGTGGGTTCTGGCTCCTCATAGGTATCATCAGTCCCCTCATAGGGACCATAATAAGTAGGGGCAAGATCCTCATCATCGCCTAAATCAATAGATCCAGTCAGGAAAGGAGCAAAGTACACAGTGCACAACAAGGTTAAACTAAATATTTATGACAATTAAATATTAAATATCAAGTTAAGAAACTACATAACAGAACATCATTATTTCAGAGTTAAAGCTGTAAGCAGGAATATGAGAAACAGAAATAAATAAAACAGGAAATGAAACTACACAGTCAACAAGAAATAGAACGTGACCAGAAACTATCTGTGTGAACTTGTGTTTGTTTTAGAATACATAGTTGGCATGTAGGGGTTTATAAGGCTAATTCGGCCATCATGAACGGCTATTAAACAGGGGAAATCGAGATCCGGCTGAGGTACAGTCGTGTACCAACAGCTATTAAACATGACAAGGAGAAGGGTAAACTATATGCCTTCTAGGTATTCTCCCACCCAACATGAAAAATAAGACAGGAACTCCAATATTCAAGACATGAAATCTAGCATTTCTAACACTAGGTGTAATTATCAAGGGTACATGTAAGGCAGGGAATTAATTATCACAATATATAAAGATTAACTTGAAGTGCAGGTACTTGCCTGTTGTTTGGATCTGATTAATATTGGCTCTCGGGGGAAAATTCCAGAGATGAGTCCAAAAGCTGAAATAGATATTACCAACATGCTCAGAAGATGTCAAATAGCTAGAAATGTCTGTCCTTGGGTCCAATTTGGAGACAAGGGCAAAAACGGCAGTTTCGGGTCAAAACGGGGTCCGCCGGTGGGCCCGCTTTGCACCGAAAAATGTGTCCGGGTCAAAGGTCTCCAAATTCACCAAACTTAGTGTCTACAGGTCAGGAACGCTGATACGAACCCAACGGAACTTCCAGATTTGGATTCCGATGAGCCGAACACAAAATTGCCCGTCGAGCGGGGCCTGTGGGGCCCACGACACGCGATTTCGTCAACGTTCTCAGAATCGAACCAAACTTGACCCACAGGACCAGCATATCGCTACGAGTCCGATGGCGCAAGTTTCGTCTCGATCTGACGAGTGTACAAAAAGTTAGGATAAATTATAGAAAAGTCAGATACAAAGCGATGTCCGCGGATACGCGTTGATTCTGGTGTGCACGCACACCCGAATCAGCTTTCACGAAATCTCACACGTCCGTATCGACGATGCGTATGTATCTGTGAAGACCGCACGCGACCAAGTCGTCCCGTTTGGCGGGGCACACTCAGTTCCGGGGTGAAACAGGGTCTGGTTTTTCCTGTTTTTGGATCGCGGTGTGCGATCACCACAGGACGCGATGCCCCGAACAGTTTGTCCGGACGCCGAGAGGGTCATACAGGCTTCACAACACAATTTACGGAATTAAAAACGGAGCTACGAGGCGAAAGTTACACGCACCTGAAGGGGACCCGAAAATCAGGGTCGAGTCGTGTCCGACTCGTGTCGGACACGGAAAGAAGAATTAGGGCTAGGGTTTGCTGCGGTGGGTGGCCGGCCGGGGGTATGCCCGAGGGGAGGCAGAGGGCAGCTCGGAGACGGCCGGCTCGAGGCGGGGCGAACTCGGCGGAGGCGGCGACGTCTCAGGCTGACGGCGGCGGCGGCGCCGGAGCGAACTCGAGCGGCTGCTGCGGCTCGGCGTCCGGCGGAGCTGTCGTGGAGGGAAGAGGAGAGGCGGTTGCTGGCGGAGAGCGGCGGGGAGAAGGAGGAGCAGCGTGGCGGTGCTGCGGCGGAAGTCGGGGCGGGCTGGGGCGAGGCGGCCGGGGTACGGCGGCGAGGGTTAGGTTTCCGGTGGTGAGGGGGCTGGTGCGGGCGGGTTTAAAAAGGGGAAGGAGGCGGTTGCTGGGGCCGAGCTCGGCGGAGAAAAAGGGGGGACGTGGCCGTGGGGTGCGGGCGAGGGGGCCGGCGGAGGCGCCGCGTGGCCGGGCGGGTCGGCGGCTGACCGCGTCTCGCGGGGGCGTGGGGGAGAAAGGGTGGTCGGGTCCGGGTTCACGGGCGGGTCGGGTCTGGCTGACCCGACCCGACCCGGTAAGGGGCGGGCTGGGCTGGAGACTAACGGGCCGGTCCATTGGGCCGGGCCGGCCCAAGGAGAAGAGAAAAAAAAAATAATAATAAATAAATAAATAAACAGTTAATTAATTAATTAATAAAAATTGTTTTTAGGCATTTAAAAATAGGTCTAAGGCCCAGAAAAATCCAAAAAAATTATCCTAAGTCCAGTTTTCCATTTTACACCCAAAAATATTATTTTTATGATATTTTAATATTATTTATTAATAATTAAAAATTATTTATTAATTAAAAACCTTGATTTTAATTTCAGAAAATTCCCAGAAAATTCCAGAAAATTGGAAAAAATCCAAGATTTAATAAATTGAAAAAATTCAGGGGGTTTACAACCAACCCAACTTACAAAAATTTTGTCCTCGAAATTTAAGAATAACAAGGCACGAAAGGAAAGGCCGAGAAATAAAATATACCTCAGGGTTCAAAAAGATAGGGGTATCGCTCTCTAATCTCGTCTTCTCGCTCCCAGGTGGATTCGCCGGGAGAATGGTGCTTCCAAGCTACGCGAACCAGGGAAATGACCTGGTTCCGTAGAACTTTCTCCGATCGATCCAGTATCTCCACGGGTTGCTCTTGGTAAGTCAGACTTGGGCCTACTTCGAGCTCTGAGTGATCCAAAATGTGGCTGGGGTCTGACACGTACTTTCTCAGCTGCGACACGTGGAAGACGTTATGGACTCCATCCAGAGAGGGTGGCAATGCCAGTCGGTATGCCACTTCTCCGATTTTCTCCTGAATGCCAAAAGGTCCAATAAATTTCGAGCTGAGTTTTCCACTCCTTCCGAACCTAATGGTGCCACGTGTCGGGGAAATCTTTAAGAATACCAGCTCTCCAACCTTTAACAAAGTCATAATCAAGTCTTAGTTCCATAATCAAAATGTTTAAATTGACTTGAATTTTATAAATTTAATTACCTCAAATTCCAAGGGCCTTCGGTGGCTATTTGCCCAATATCGTTGCCGGTCTTGAGCCACTCGAAGTCTGTCCCTTATTTGCTTTACCTTCTCAGCTGAATCGATCACCATCTCTGGTCCCAGCAGGGCTCTTTCTCCAACGTCGTCCCATGATAGCGGGGTACGGCATCTTCGTCCATACAGAGCTTCAAATGGAGTCATCTCAATACTTGCCTGGTAACTGTTATTATAAGAGAACTCCACCAGATGTAGATAGTCTTCCCAGGATCCTCCAAAATCCAGAACACATGTACGGAGCATATCTTCAAGTGTCTGGATTGTACATTCCGATTGTCCGTCGGTTTGGGGATGATAAGCTGTGCTGAATTTGAGTTGAGTCCCCAAGCTGGCTTGTAAGCTCTTCCAGAAGTGAGAGGTGAATCTTGAATCTCGGTCGGAGACAATACTTACTTGAACTCCATGCAGCCGGACAATGTGTCTGATATATAAATCTGCCAGCTTTTCTGTAGATAGCCCCACTTTGAAAGGTAGAAAATGTGCAGACTTGGTCAGTCTATCTACTATCACCCAGATTGCATCCTTTCCACTAGGTGTCCTTGGAAGTCCGGAAACAAAATCCATTGTGATATGTTCCCATTTCCACTCCGGAATGGGTAGGGGTTGAAGCAATCCTCCAGGTCTTTGTCTTTCTGCCTTAACTTGCTGGCACACTAAACAACGAGATACGAACCTGGCTACTTCTCTTTTCATGCCATGCCACCAAACATGCGTCCTCAGGTCCTTGTACATCTTGTTGGCTCCTGGATGTATAGAGTATTGCGATCTGTGCGCCTCTTGCATAATTTCTTCTCTTATGTCTCCTTGAGGTACGCATAATTTATCGCCATGCCTCAGTGATCCATCTTCATGGATTCTGAAATCTTCCACTAATCCAGCTTGCACTTGTCCTCGAAGGCTTCGCAGGCCTTCGTCTTGAAACTGAGTCTCCTTGATCTTGTCTATTAAAGTAGACTGAATCTGCAAGTTCATCATTTGGCCTTCTTTTCCTGGGATAATTACTTCAATACCTAAACTTTCCAAGTCCTCCAGCAGGTGTCTGTCCATAATCAAGTACATCACCATAGGATACCTGCTTAGAGCATCAGCAACTACATTGGCCTTCCCAGGATGATATTGAAGGGTGATATCAAAGTCTTTCATTAGTTCCAGCCACCTTCTTTGCCTCATGTTCAGCTCTTTCTGAGTGAAGATATATTTTAGACTTTTATGGTCTGTAAATATTTCTACCCTTTCTCCATAAAGATAATGCTTCCATAGCTTAAGAGCAAAAATAACAGCTGCCAATTCTAAATCATGAGTTGGATAGTTCTTTTCATGAGGTCGAAGCTGTCTAGAGGCATATGCTATTACTTTCTTGTTCTGCTCCAAAACACAACCTAGACCTTTTCCAGAAGCATCACTAGAAATAGCGAAACCTCCGGTTCCAGAAGGTAAGGTCAGAATAGGGGCAGTAGTCAGCCTTTTCTTCAATTTCTCGAAAGCATGCTGACATTCATCAGTCCAGGTGAACTCTTCATCCTTCCTTGTTAATTTTGTCATAGGCTCAGCAATTCTCGCAAAGTCCTTTACAAACTTCCGATAGTAGCCAGCTAGTCCCAGAAAACTTCTAATCTCTGCTACAGAGTCTGGAGTGGGCCAGGATTCTACTGCCGCTATCTTCTTAGGATCTACTGCTATTCCATCTTCAGTCACAACATGTCCCAAGAATTCTACTTTGTCTAGGAAGAAAGTACATTTAGATAATTTTCCATAAAGTTTTTCCTTCCTCAAAGTCTCCAATGCTAACCTCAAATGTTCTTCATGTTCTTCGGGGGTCTTGGAGTAGATCAAAATATCATCAATAAAGACTACTACAAATTTGTCTAGATATTTCTGAAATACTTTGTTCATCAAGTTCATAAAAACTGCTGGTGCATTTGTGAACCCGAACGACATTACTAAGAATTCGTAGTGTCCGTTCCGGGTATTGAAAGCAGTTTTAGGGATGTCTTCCTTTCTCACCCTTACTTGGTGGTAACCGGACCTCAAATCAATCTTTAAAAATACCCGGGCTCCACTCAACTGATCAAATAGGTCATCTATCCTGGGCAGGGGATACTTATTCTTAATTGTTAAGGCATTCAATGTCCTATAGTCAATACACATTCGGGATGTTCCGTCCTTCTTGGGCACAAATAATACTGGAGCTCCCCAGGGTGAGACACTAGACCTAATGAAGCATTTGTCTTCTAGTTCTTTGATTTGCTCATTTAGTTCTATTATCTCCTTCTTGTTGATTCTGTAGGGATTTTGAGATACTGGTGCTGCTCCTGGCACTAAGTCAATGGAGAATTCAACTTCTCGGTCTGGGGGTAAGCCTGGAAGATCCTCAGGGAAGACATCAAGGTATTCAGAGATGATAGGTAGTGGCACTTCTTCTGTTACTAGGGCTCCACAAATTTTGTTATTACCCATTTCTCTAGAACCTCTAGCAAATTCAAATTCTGGCTTGTCAGGGGGCCTGAAGATTACACTACCTCTGTAGCAGTCTATTATGGCATGATGTTGACTTAACCAATCCATACCCAGTATAATGTCAAAACTGGGCACTGGCATTACAAGTAGTCTAGCATACAGTTCTCTTCCACATAATGTAATAGGACAATTGTTACAGGCATCACTAACCGGGATGATTCCTCCACCGGTAATGATCTTATAACAATTCCTAAGGATCTTATAACAATTCCTAAGGGGTTTAGTGATTAAGCTATGCTTCATAAGGAAATCTACTGACATGAATGAATGTGAAGCTCCAGAGTCAAATAAAGTAATAGCTGCTATTGAATTTATAAGCACAGAACCTGTGATCACGTCTGCTGTGGCCTCAGCTTCTTCCAGAGTCATTGCATAAGCACGGCCTTGCTGCGGTGCACCCCTCTGTTGCTGCTGGTGTTGAGCAAAGCGTTATTGTTGTGTTGGAAGTGGGGGTCCCCTCTATTGTACTGCTGGGGTCCTGGCCTGGGCTGGAGCCTTTGGTGCAGCGGTGCGTCCTTGAGCAGCTGGACAGTCCCTCATTTGATGCGCTGCTGAGCCGCACTAGAGGCAGGCACCTAGCCTCTTCCTGCAGACTTGCCAAGTATGACCTAGTTTTTGGCAAAAGTTACAAGCAGCGGCTTGTTGGTTCTGTCCTTGAGCCTGGTGTTGGGGTGCTGGAGCTCGAGGGAGAGGATGCTGAGTTTGCTGCGGGGCCCTCTGCTGTTGTTGTTGTTGTTAAAAAGGGCGTTTGTTGGGTCCCGTATTTCCTGTATCTCTCTCTCGTTTCAGTTTATGTCCCATATCTCTTTCAACGCCTTGTGCCACGCTCAGGATTTCTTCATAGGTGCAAGCTCGGCTGGTGGTGACAGCAAGGCGAATATCCGGAGACAGCCCCTTCTTGAATCTACGGGCTCTGTCCTCCGGGGTACGAACCATGTACTCCGTAAAGTGGCTTAACCTGCTAAATTCAGCAGTTTATTCATCAACAGACAGGTTACCTTGTTCCAGTCTCTCGAATTGGCTTTCGAGAGCTTCCCGAGCCACTTCGGGGTAGAATTTCTCCTTGAATAGCCTCTTGAAGTCCTCCCAGGTGATGTCAGGAGCAGATAGTTGGGGTTCATCTCTGAACCAGGTTCGAGCAATGTCGAACAGTTGCAGGCTTGCGGACTCCACTTTGAGGTCATCAGGGACCCGAGCAGTCTTCAGGAGTCTTTCGACATTCTCTATCCACTCATCGGCATAGAGAATGCCCTCAGTTCCGTAGAATTCCAGGGGTCTAAGATTCTTGAAGTCTTTGGCACTCCCTGGCCTCTTGAGTGACGACTCCTGGGACTTAAGAGCTTCTAAGAGGCTGGTCTGCAGAAGTGCAGTCTGTTCTTTCTGGGATTCCACCAATCCCTGGAACACTCCAAGTAGCTGTGCCCCATCTAGGGTAACTGCCGGAACAGATGGAGGCGGCGGGAGTGCAAGAGTCTCGGGCACATTCTGCTCAGCTGGTTCTGATGTGCCTCCTACTGTGTTCCTGGTCTGGACCATTCTGAAAGATCAAGGGATAGGGGAATCAGAATAGAATACTTGAAAATCAAGGCGATAGGGAAAAATTGAGCAGAAATGATATCAAGAATTGAAATAAGGACCCTATACTGTGAATGAGCTTTTCCTAGAATCCTCAATCTTATTCCATACCCTGTCCTAGGGTATTACCCTATTTAAGGATAAGACCTGCATGGGCCACCATAAAAATGTGTTATGACCCGTACCCGAAAATTCGGGCATGAGTGCGTGGGTACGTCCAGCCTACGCCGCAGAATCGGCGGTAGTACGCTGTCTAGGTCAATCTATATTTACTAATTAGCTCATTCACAAACAACATAGGCAAGATAATAATGAGAATTGAAACTTAAGATTGCAACTGAAAATAAATGTGACAACAGATTCAAATATTTTAGTACAGGAATTCAAAATAAAATCGGGGACAAACCCGATTAATAAGATAAGAATATAAATGAAAGATAGCTACTACTAGCTACTCTGCAGCAGGGGTCTCCTGGGTGGGTTCTGGCTCCTCATAGGTATCATCAGTCCCCTCATAGGGACCATAATAAGTAGGGGTAAGATCCTCATCATCGCCTAAATCAACAGATCCAGTCAGGAAAGGAGCAAAGTACACAGTGCACAACAAGGTTAAACTAAATATTTATGACAATTAAATATTGAATATCAAGTTAAGAAACTGCATAACAGAACATCATTATTTCAGAGTTAAAGCTGTAAGCAGGAATATGAGAAACAGAAATAAATGAAACAGGAAATGAAACTACACAGTCAACAAGAAATAGAACGTGACCAGAAACTATCTGTGTGAACTTGTGTTTGTTTTAGAATACATAGTTGGCATGTAGGGGTTTATAAGGCTAATCCGACCATCATGAACGGCTATTAAACAGGGGAAATCGAGATCCGGCTGAGGTACAGTCATGTACCAACAGCTATTAAACATGACAAGGGGAAGGGTAAACTACATGCCTTCTAGGTATTCTCCCACCCGACATGAAAAACAAGACAGGAACTCCAATATTCAAGACATGAAATCCAGCATTTCTAACACTAGGTGTAATCATCAAGGGTACATATAAGGCAGAGAATTAATTATCACAATATATTAAGATTAACTTGAAGTGCAGGTACTTGCCTGTTGTTTGGATCTGATTAATATTGGCTCTCGGGGGGAAATTCCAGAGATGAGTCCAAAAGCTGAAATAGACATTACCAACATGCTCAGAAGATGTCAAATAGCTAGAAATGCCTGTCCTTGGGTCCAATTTGGAGACAAGGGCAAAAACGACAGTTTCGGGTCAAAACGGGGTCCGCCGGTGGGCCCGCTTTGCACCGAAAAATGTGTCCGGGTCAAAGGTCTCCAAATTCACCAAACTTAGTGTCAATAGGTCAGGAACGCTGATACGAACCCAACGGAACTTCCAGATTTGGATTCTGATGAGCCGAACACAAAATCGCCCGTCGAGCGGGGCCTGTGGGGCCCACGACACGCGATTTCGTCAACGTTCTCAGAATCGAACCAAACTTGACCCACAGGACCAGCGTATCGCTATGAGTCCGATGGCACAAGTTTCGTCTCGATCTGACGAGTGTACAAAAAGTTAGGGTAAATTACAGAAAAGTTGGATACGGGGCGATGTCCGCAGATACGCGTTGATTCTGGTGTGCACGCACACCCGAATCAGCTTCCACGAAATCTCACACGTCCGTATCGATGACGCGTACGTATCTGTGAAGACCGCACGCGACCAAGTCGTCCCGTTTGGCGGGGCGCACTCAGTTCCGGGATGAAACAGGGTCTAGTTTTTCCTGTTTTTGGATCGCGGTGTGCGATCACCACAGGACGCGATGCCCCGAACAGTTTGTCCGGACACCGAGAGGGTCATACAGGCTTCACAACGTAATTTACGGAATTGAAAATGGAGCTACGAGACAAAAGTTACACGCACCTGAAGGGGACCCGAAAATCAGGGTCGAGTCGTGTCCGACTCGTGTCGGACACGGAAAGAAGAATTAGGGCTAGGGTTTGCTGCGGTGGGTGGTCGGCCGGGGGTACACCGGAGGGGAGGCCGAGGGCGGCTCGGGGATGGTCGGCTCGAGGCGAGGCGAACTCGGCGGAGGCGGCGGCGTCTCAGGCTGACGGCGGCGGCGGCGGCGCCGGAGCGAACTCGAGCGGCTGCTGCGGCTCGGCGTCCGGCGGAGCTGTCGTGGAGGGAAGAGGAGAGGCGGTTGCTGGCGGAGAGCGGCGGGGAGAAGGAGGAGCAGCGTGGCGGTGCTGCGGCGGAAGTCGGGGCGGGCTGGGGCGAGGCGGCCGGGGTACGGCGGCGAGGGTTAGGTTTCCGGTGGTGAGGGGGCTGGTGCGGGCGGGTTTAAAAAGGGGGAGGAGGCAGTTGCTGGGGCCGAGCTCGGCGGAGAAAAAGGGGGGACGTGGCCGCGGGGTGCGGGCGAGGGGGCCGGCGGAGGCGCCGCGTGGCCGGGCGGGTCGGCGGCTGACCGCGTCTCGCGGGGGCGTGGGGGAGAAAGGGTGGTCGGGTCCGGGTTCGCGGGCGGGTCAGGTCTGGCTGACCCGACCCAACCCGGTAAGGGGCGGGCTGGAGACTAACGGGCCAGTCCATTGGGCCGGGCCGGCCCAAGGAGAAGAGAAAAAAAAATAAAAATAAATAAATAAATAAACAGTTAATTAATTAATTAATAAAAATTGTTTTTAGGCATTTAAAAATAGGTCTGAGGCCCAGAAAAATCCAGAAAAATTACCCTAAGTCCAGTTTTCCATTTTACACCCAAAAATGTTATTTTCATAATATTTTAATATTATTTATTAACAAATAAAAATCATTTATTAATTAAAAACCTTAATTTTAATTTCAGAAAATTCCCAGAAAATTCCAAAAAATTGGGAAAAATCCAAGATTTAATAAATTGAAAAAATTCAGGGGGTTTACAATAGAGCAGGAGCTACAGCGACGGATTATAGCGTCACAACAGCAGCAATAGCACACAGCAGCAGCAGCAGGAGAAACAGCGACAGCAGTTGCAGAAAACTGTCGCTGAAACAGCAGCAATAACACAGCAGCAGGAGAAACAGCGACAGCAGCCAGCAACAGTTACAGGAAACTGTCACTGAAACATCAACGTATCAGCAGCGTATCAGGAGCTGTAGTGACAGTTTTTAGCGACAGTGCAGAAAACTGTTAAAATAGCAGTGTATCAGTATCAACAGTAGCTTCTGCGACAGTAGACATGGGCTTTTAATGACAGTTTGGCAGTTTTAAATATATTAGATATTAATATATATATAGATATATATGTATATATATGGTAATTAATAAATACGTATATATATTCCTAATTTTCTAATTGTGCTTTAGTATACTATATGTATAACATATTTAGTTGTAGCATATAATATTATTGGAATAGTTAGTATATTTTAGTTATCTATTATTATGAGTATATTTAGTTATATATATTATATATTTGTAGGTATGTATGTATGTACGTATATATGTATTAGTATTTAGTGTGTAGTTGGTAGTTAGTATTTATTCTATTTACATACTAGAAGTTATGTTGGATTGATATATGTATACATATAGTTATTGATAAATAGTTAGTATATATATATGAAGGTTTTGGCAATTACCTTAAGATACCAAGTTAAATATCAAGATATACCAAGGTATGAGTAGTAGGTATTGGCATAGTAATAGGATAGTTGTAAACTAATTATGGGTTGGTATTAAGGTGATTAAAATAAGGTATATAGTATTATATAAATACTAAATACATGGCAGTTTATAGTTATAGTTGGATAGTTAATATATATATACTAGAGTGACATTACATTGAGATACCAAGGTAAATGCCAAGGTATTAAGGATACCCAAGGTATTGGGTTTGGGTATCAAGATAGAGGTTTAGTATTGCGATACCAAGTTGGTTCGAAACCAAGGTATCCATTTAGCATTGGTAATTAGGATTTTATGTATATAATATTGTTTGATATGTACATATGTGTTATATTTATCCCTTGTTTGCGTATCCTGAGATACGGTATCTTAGTATCCTGAGATATAGCTTGTATAGCCTAGATTCATAGTGTGTGAGCCCAATATCTTTGAGTTAGACTCATGCAACCTAGAAATAGGTAGTTGACCATAGTTTGACTATAGTTGACCATAGTTGACTTAGAGTTGACCTAGTTTGACTTTTGACTTAGAATTGACTTGTTGACCTAGAAGTTGACTAGTTTAACTTTTTTTCTTTCCAGAAACTTGTATTAATACAATATTTCATATATAGGTCTGTGACACCAGTTCGGACATCATTTCTCATCATTTTCTCTGGACCACAGACGAGTACATTCTCTGATAGTTTCCATTATTTGATTACCACTATAATTCAAGTATATAGAAATATTACTTATGATTCTTGACACGATGGTACACAGATTGGTATGGTTATTGGATCGCCAGTCATGAGATGTTACCCTAATTATGGACATGGTATCGGATAATGTCCTTGTTGGTATTGGATAACATTTAATATTGTAGATTAAACATTAGATAAATTGGCTAGTGACGTGTCATGATTCGATCCATCATATCAGTCGGGGCATGGGAAATACCAATTAAATATGTGATCAAGAAACTATCGGCTAGTAGTGTAAACATTGGCTACTAACTAACCATGCAATTCATGTATGGTTGAGTCAGCTCCTTAGTGTAATCATTGAATCTCCCAGGCCGATCATATATTTAGTTAGTATCTCAAAACACATAGTTATTGTAGATTTTATTATTCAGTTCCTTGATTACATTATTCTATTTCTGACATTTTAGTTCATTCCTTTATTCTTGTACGCATTGATTATATTCTATTGCTAGTATTGCATATTCTCTCGTTGTTCTTGATTATCAGTTATATTCTCATCGTAGATAACATCTTCTATTTTACTGCTTTATAGTTTTTGTTAATTAATTGGAACTGCTACTGGGTTGTACTTCGCTCCATTCCTGACTGAAAAATATTTTTCAGAGGATCCGAGAGATTGGTGTCCAACATACTATGGACTTTGACTTATAGATGGTGCTGACTTGGACCCATTAGTTCTGGAGTGATTGACGAAAGGTTTATCCGGATCACTAGTTTTCATAGTTAGTTTCTTTAGCATTTTGGTACCGAATTTGTTTCCGGCTTATAGTTTGTGAATGGATATTATTTTATTGTTGATTATTTTATTTTTGATGTATAGTTAGACTTTTTTTATATCTTCTCGTGCTTTAGATTGTGATTAAGTTTTGTGTGAGCTATTGTTGGCAAACTTTATATTATTATGAGATTTTAGATAGTATAGTAGACCAAGACAGCGTTCTCCCGCCGATTCTACGGCGTAGGCTGGGCGTTGTTTCTGACTTGCATCCCTACATTGGGTGCGGTTCGTGACATATTTTTAGTGGTGGCCCATGCAGGTCAGGCTTCGCAAGTTGTGTGATGTCGTAGTAGTGCGACGACTTAGTTGTACTACTGCGAGCCTGCGATAGGATATAGGATACATGATATAAGATATTAGGATGAGAGGATACTCAATCACAAAATTCTTGAGAGATTCCTGGGACGACCCTTGAGAATCTTATAACAATTCCTATTTTAAATCTTTTCCCTTGTTTTCGTCCACTTTCACTTGTTGTTGTTGAACTTGATTCTTGGTGATCGATTATTGAATTTGATCATTGGTGATCGGTTGATTTAAATTCTTGGTATTCGTTAGTGAGTTTGATTTTATGTCAAAAGAAATTTTACGGACTAAGTTACGGTATCATCTGATGACATATGTTGATAAGGACAGTGAGAAAGGTAAAACATCTACTTTGGTTATGTAGCCTAGAGTTTATCGCAGCCATATTATCTGGAGTAACAAAAACGTAGGGACCTAACTTTGGATGTACATATCTTAATTATAAAACTTAAAATTTTTTGCAGCTATACTAGTTGGCACAGTGAGGATTCTAGATGACATGATTATAGAGTTTCATACCCTAGTTATGGAATCTATCATTTATCGCAGCTATGTTTACTAGCGTGACGAGGATTCTGAGTGTCGTGATTTCAGACAGATGTGTATCATTATCAGATTTTATCTTAAATTGGTTTTTAAAGTATCATATCAATACTTATTTATTTCTGTTATTTTGGGACTTTGTTCCATTGTTCCTTAGCTTAGCAGTAGACATACCTTCAGTTCTCGAGTTCCTTATATAGCTTATTTCTATTAGAGTCCTTGTTAGTGTGATAATTGGGAGTTGCAATTAGGTCTGTGTCTTGAGTATTAATATTGACTATTGAGAGTGTGACTTATGAGTCTGTAAGTGGTTCTTGGTTAGGCATGTGAGCAATAGGCATTAATCTAGGGATAACCCATAGCATAGTACTTTGTAGCACTAGTTCTATGATATGTGTTATTATAGATAGTATGGGTACTATAGGTAGAAGGGGGAGTAGAGAGTATCAGTAGTAGTCCCATGAGTTAGTATCAGAGTCAGCATGTCAGTTTAGGATAGTCATGAATTCATGTAGTTGGGTGATCCATGTAACAATTAAGTATCAAGGAAATTGTGTTAAAAAATAATAGAGCATTATATTCAATTTGGTGGTTGATACTTGGGTGTGTCAAGAGTAAAAAAATATATATGCATAAAGGATATTAGTAAGCATGCCATAGAAGAATGGTACCCATAAGTATATAGGAAAGTATGAGAGAATAATAATACATTGTGCTAAAGTAGTAGGACTTGTGTTAAGGTATAGTAGAGCATCGATAGGAGTGCTCCAATATATGACTAGTGATGGGTGTATCACCTGATATTGAGGCTAGTGATATGTTGGAGGCAATAGGTGAAAGAGTGTCTAGAAATTTTGTGCAGGATGTACAGTGAATGATAAGTGTCAGTGTGGAAGTTCATGAGTATCAGAAAGTGAAAGCATGAGTGTTAATATTAAATTATGGTGTTGTAATGACTAGAAGGTACTTGTGTATGTATTGTGATACTAATATACAGATGAGAACTTTAAGATAATTAACAAATGTTGGAGGATGAGTTGTACCAAGTATCAGATAGAAATAGATACCCTAGTAACAAGAGACGGAGTACCTTAAGTATTATGAAAGTTGAGGCAAGTAATTTTAATATAATAATATAGAGGAGAGACACGAGTAACTTGGTATGAGGATGTCAGCTAAAAATATATATGAGAGCTGATGCCTTGTGTAGACAGTAACAAGATTTATGTAAGGCATCCTATTGGGAGTATTAGGTTGGACGAGGGTGTGCTAATAAAATACATGATTGAAAAGGTATACAAGTGTTCCTTGCAAGAGAATAATTTAGAAATTTTTGTGATTACAAGAATTAAAACAGAACAAGGAGGTAGTATCTTAGTAGTGTTTTGTATAGTATCCTAGGTAGCAAGTACCAGTGAGTTAAGCATGACTATGACCTAGAACTATAGTATATTAATAGTATTTGGTAACCCTCAGTATTAAGAATATCTTGACAAGATCGATGATTAATAGTGTGTGATGGAATAGCCCATAGGTGGCATAGTAGATTACCTCACCAGTAAAGGAAGACACCTCAGCAGGTCAGAGACTGAATTTTATGATAGTTAGAGACTATACCCAAGTATGATTTCCCTTTCAGTAGAATGATATGATTATATGTTATATGATATATGCTATTTTAGACTATGATTGATGGGGTTTGACCATATATATACCATAGAGATTAGAGAGTGTGTGCTTAGTATTTTTAGTGTGTGTGTTAGTTGAGGATTGTGCACAGTCGAGTTAAAGTGAGCTGTGTGTGGGGCTGCAACTACAGTAGATATATGTGGACTGGGCAGTAGTTGCAGTCAATGGGTTATCTGCACTGAAATGTGCATTTGCATATCTGTGCACAGTGGCTCGGGTTGTGTTGAGCATGGTCAGACAGTCAGTTGGTAAGGGGCCAGGTTGTGCTCAACTGTAGGGAGTCCAGAGGAGTATCGGGTTACAGAGGAGACTATCCCAGTCTACACAGTTGTTATATACTCACAGCAAAATAGTGAAGTCAGGTACTATATAGTCTACAGCAAGAGGTATGGTCTTGGGTTACAGTTTTGGTGCAACAACGTGAGGATGTGTGCAGCAGATTGGAAAAAGGAGTATCTCGGGTTGTAGGGTGTCAGTGCACATCTGCGCACATCTGGCTTGGCTCGGGTTGTGCAGTTGGGTGTAGGAAGTATATGCAGCATAATATCTTGGCATGCACTCAAATAGGATAGTAGCAGCAGTGTAATGTATTTATACACTATAGGGTTTCTGCAAGGGTACTGTTAAGTGCAGTGTGGAGTCGGGTTCAGTTGTGCTTGCAGTATGTGAAGTAGGCATGGAGGGAAGTTCATGTCAGAAGTGAGGGGAATGTAAGTGAGTGAATATGTGTCAGTGAGTGTAGTGGTGAGGTATTATTAGGTGTAGGTATTGTGTGGTATTTTTTTGAGGACTAGCGTGTTATTGAGGTAAGTGATACTAGTGTCTAGATACTAAGTTATGACCAAGGTATAAGATATTACCTTGAAGTTGTATAGATAATATGTTGAGGTAATGTTGAGATACCAAGGTTTTGGTATTAGGTTATGGGTAAGGGTCAAGATACTAGTTGGGTAGTATAGGTTATGATATTAGGTATTGGTTTAGAGTGTCAAGGTATCTCAAATGCCAAGATACCAAGTTTTAGAACTAGTATGAGGTATGGATATTAGGAATAGGCTAAGTTAATAGGTTATTGGTAGGTATATGATATTTATACTAACTAGTATGTCCTAGAAATCTAGTATTAGCAAGGTATTGACCTAGAACACCTAGAATTGACTAGTTTAACTATATTGGCCAACCAAGTGGATAAATTGGAACCTAAATTAGGTAATTGACCTAGTTTGACTCAAACAACCTAGAAATGACCTAGAAACCTAATTTGGACTAGTTAAGCTTATTTATTATTCCAAAATATTTATTTCACATGATAATTCATATTTAGGTCTTCGAGGATTCGATACGGACACTGTTTGATATTTCAATACAGAATTTCAGGCGAGTATATTTTTTGATAGTTTTCGTATTTGATAGCTTCTATGTTACAAGTTCTTAGTGATGTTATATTTGATTCCTGACACGATAGTACATGGATTGATATATCTCCTCGTCATAAGGTATTCTTCCTCTGTGATTACTTTATTAGTTGTTCGTGATTATATATTCCATGATCAGTATGAATCATATTATAGACCGTGTATAGTGATTATCGTGTCAGAACGTGTCATAATTTGTATCCATTGTACTAGTCGAGGGCAGGTAAAGTATTAGTTGGATATGTGATCATACCGTATAGACCGTGTCGAAGTATAGACCGTAGCTACTAGCTGATCATATATTTCACGTATAGTTAATCTAGCTTCCCTCTATTATATCCGTGTTAGGCCTAAGCCGATAACATATCAAACTAATATTTTAAAATACCTACTTAGTATAGTTATTCTCTATTTTCACTCCTTACATGATGATATATGCCATATTGCTCTTAGTTACTTATTTCTCACTATTTGTTATGATACTTCTCAATACTTGTTATGATTATGATCTCATCTTTATATTTCCATCATGTATTTTATTACTATTACTATTTCATAGCTTCTGTCATATATTGGAACTGCTATTGGGTTGTACTCGTTCCATCCTGACTGGATATATTTTTAGGTAACGATCTGGAGGAGTGGTGTCCGACTTATTATGGACCACAGGATGGGGAGACTACTAAGGTTGCACCAGCTAATTTAGAGGAGCATGGCTTAGTTGAGGGAGACCTTATGCCCGAGACTACTAGTTAGATTAACTAGTTTATTATTTTGAGTACCAGATTTATTTTTAGCAACTTTGAGATACTTGGATATTACTATAGACTTGATGATTTTATGTCTAGACTAGTATGATTTGAGACTTTGTTTCATTCTCTTATATCATATCGTGCCTTATCGTGCTATTAGATTGTTATTGAGTATTTACATATTATATATTGTCATCTTGTCCTTTGTATGGAGTTGAGATATATTGTGTGAGATTGTGTTTAGCTTATGATACTTATTATAGTGTTCTATCGTTGACTCTACAGCGTAGGCTGGATGTACCCACGACCCATACCCAATTATCCGGGTATGGGTTGTGACACATTTTTATGGTGGCCCATGCTAGTTTAGCTTCACAACTAGTGTGATATCGTAGTATTACTTAGGCTTAAAGTAATATTATTATCCTACAATAGGATATAGAATATAGGATGAGAAAGGATACTCAATCACAACTAGGACTTCTACCCTGATTTGAAATTGCTATCTTAATTCATTCTGAATGCTTTGTTATCTTTCATAATTGCTGCCTTTCTTGAATTCTTATCTTGTCACAACCCGCACCCGATATAGGGTCACGAGTACGTGGGTACATCCAGCCTACGCCGCAGCATCGATGGTAGAATATTGTCTAGGTCATAATACTAGCTAATCACTCTCACATGAATATCCAACTCCATAAGGAGACACATATATCATAATATAATATGGAATACTCAATCACATAAACTAAAGCACGATAAGATATCGAGGAAATTAAATGAAATACAACACAAGTCTAAACAACAGAAATAATCTAACCTGCAATCCATAACATCCAAATCTCCAAGTATGCTGGAAACAAGTCCTCTAAGTCATAGTCTGGAAAAATATTTCCAGTCAGGATGGAACAAAGTACAACCCAATAGAAGTTCCAATTAATTAACAAAGACTATAAATAGTTATAGTAAGTAATACATGATGATCAAGGAAAGTAAATGAGTCAGAGAAATACATACAATCACAGTTAAAGTAAGAAGCAAGACAAGATATGCATGGTGAATCAAGAAAATACTATAATAAGACTGTGAATATATGAGAAATGAACTAGATAATAAGATGTGTGTCCAGCAAGTATCATGTGAGTCCAGCAATTATAATGTGAAGCCAGCAAGAAAATACTAACTAGTGTGTTTTAAAATACCGCTTTTGACATATAAACTGCTAGGGGGTAAGTACGGCTCACCGCACACTGGGTGTGCAGCTCCTATCATTCCAGATTAGACAAGAGGGGGTGATTCCAGTTATTCCAGTTGGGAGTGTTTACATGTCTACTCGAGTATTTTCCTATCCTGACTAGTATAAGTGAATCCAAGACCCGACACATAAATCAAGTATGAGTCCAGCTAGAAACATGAGTGATGCCTGTAGTGAGTCCTGATGTGATGCCAGTAGGTGATTCCAGAAATATAGGCCAGAAACATAAAATATACGTGTCGCAAGTAAATGAATCCAGAAATACTAGTCAGTGTATCTAAGTATCGAGAAACCAGGTAAAATAATACTATAGACTAGAATCATAGAAATTATCAATTAATAGAAACTATCAGAGAATGTACTCGCCTGGGGTCCTTAGCTGGCAATACCAATGTCATGCTTCCGAAGTCTTGTCTGAACAATCCAACAGTCCTATAGACATATCATATAATACAATATTACATCATTCGATACACTAACATACGCACAATCACAAATACATTGAACTCAGGGGCTACGCTAGGTTTGACACTGGTCAACTAGGGTCAAGTGAGCGTCTAATTGTGCGGGTGTCGCATCTATAATTATTGTGCAAGATCAGACAGTCAAAATAATACGAGTCTCGCTAGTACATCAGTGTACATATGGCAGTCTACTAATAATTCATATGGTCCCAGGTCGATATAGCTACGGGATATCCATAATTAAACTCGGGTCACCTAGTACATCTAAAAAAATATATATAGTCATAACTATCATTTAACATTAAATTACCTACAATATATATATACCAATTATATACGTACTAAACATATACTAAAATGAATACATATACTATATATATATGTATATATGTATATATATACCAATTATTTACATACTAACATATACTAATGAATAACTAAATATACATATACTAAATGTATACATACTAAACATATACCAATGAATACTATACACATACGTACAAAATCATGAAGGAAGGGGACAGGTACGAACCTGCGCGTACACGGGGTCGAGGGAGGCTACTGCGGTTCATCTTCGGCGAGGTAGGATACGTCGACGATGACGACGACGATGACGCCGATGACGATGATGATGGTTAAGGTAATGATGTTGATGACGATGACGATATTAAGGTGGCTGTCGGAGTTGCTCAAATGAGGGATCGACAGGGAGGAGAGGTGGTGGAGAGTCGACGAGGGATGGAGATGGGTGGTCGGGGAGTCGCAGGTGACTGCTCGAGTCGAGTGGTGGTGTTCAGGTAGAGTCCGGAGGGAGGTCGGACTGGAAGAGGTGGTGGAGGACTGCTCGGGCTCCGGGGATGGCCGGAGAGGAAGAGGTATGGTGGTAGAGAAGAGTGGTAGTGATCGGGATACAGGGAGGAGGGGACCTGTGCTGCTGCAGGCTCCGGGGAGGCATCAGGTGAGGTACAGCAGGGAAGGAAAGTCGGTTCAGGCAGAGTCGGGTGGAGGAAGGGGGGACTAGCAGCGGGTCAGCGGCTCCAGGCGGGATGGGGGTGTTCTCAGGCGATCAGTCCGGTCGTTGATGGGAGGCGGAGAAGAAGAAGTCAGGGAAGAAATCGGGGATGGTGGTGGTCGGTGCTCCGGTGCAGGCGGGCTGAGGCGGTGACTCTGGTCGAGCACAGGTGGCTCGGGTCGAGTGCCCTATGGTCGGCGGAGTCCTTAGGCGGAGGAGGAAGAGGGAGGCTGGTGGTGTGTCGACGGGGTAGGTGACCGGAGGGAGAGGAGGAGATCGGGGATCTGTACAGGAGAACGGCTCGGAGAGGGGGTTCGTCCGGTGGGTGAAGTTCCGATCGAGGTTGAAAGGAAAGAGATAAATAGGAGATGGTGAAGGTCGGCTGCAGTCGGGTCCGACGGTTGGCGGAGATGGCTCCAGTCGAGGAGGGGGTGCTTGGTCGAGGCGGCTGGGGAGGCTTCTCCGGCGAGGATGCCGACGGTGATGGCAGGCCGGGGAAGGGGCTGTTGGTTTAGGGTTGGTTTAGGGTTGAATTTGGTTTAGGGTTTAGGTGGTGTTGTGTTGTGTTGGTGGTGGTGAAGAAATATAATAAAGATGGTGGTTTTTGCATGTGGGAGGAGATGATGTTGACAACCTAGGGATTAGGGCCGGCCAAGTACACATGGGGATAGGGTTTGCATTGGGAGAGGGGTTATGAGGGATTACATATATATATTGTTTGATAATAAACGAAAGAAATTGAAACCAGGTTTATACGAAACCCTTTCTTTGGTTTACAAACAAGAAAAAGAAGTACAATTAATCCTATACGAGGATGTTAAGTACAAAAATTTGATTCTGGGGAAATATTGCTATAGGAGTCTGATCTGCGGTCGATCACTTTGTCCCTTGGACCACATGATGACGAAAAAGTGCTGTAGAAGACGAAAAAGAAGCTTCAAAGACTACATGAGGGGCTGAACTCTCGTTGCCAAAGCTCTCTATAGGTGCTTTCTTGACCTTGATCTTTGTTCTCCTCCACCTTTGTGCCACCTTTCTTTTTTTCGACCCTGGACCTCCGTGGTCGGAGGTCTCTATTTATAGGGTTCAGATACAGTCGGCGTAAAAACCAAACAGCGGATAGAGCTGCACCTTTTACGCGACGGTTATAATAACTACTACCCACGTATGAATGATCTTCTGAATTGGCGTGTGACGCGTGTCCCATTGTGAGGTAATGCGTATAACAGTTCGTCGAAGATCACGGCATGTAAGCCACGTAGATAACTGACCCTTGCGTAGAGATAGTTGGCATAAAGGCCAAATAACTGTCTCATAGGCGTAAAAGCCAAACAGCTGTTCTGTAGGCGTAAAAGCCAAGTAGCTGTCATATTGGCATAGAAGCCAAATAGGCGTAGAAGCAGAGTGGGCGTAGAAGCCAAGTAGGCGTAGAAGCCAAATAGGCGTAGAAGCCAAGTAGGCGTAGAAGGCGAGTAGGCGTAGAAGCATGATGCTTTGCAAATATAGCCTGAGTTGGCGTATTCCGAGGAGATAGCATACGACGTACTCCTATAGTTGAAAATAGCCAGGTCGGCGTAATTCAAGGAGATAGCGTACAGCGTGTTCCTATAGCTAAAAATAGCCTTATGGCGTAATATGCAGAGGTGGTGATGTGGACATATTAGCCATAATTATGGCTCACCCAGTCGTTAAAAGTAGAACCAAATCTCGTGCATTAAATGCAGAGATCTGCCCCCATCACGCGTATTAACTTCAGAGACGTGCCTCAAGTTCTGTACGAAGAGCAGCTTTTGACGTGGCGGTTCATTTTGTCTCATCTTGAGCATAAAAGCTCATGCCTGCCTGTATAAAACTAGGCAGCATATTCCTTGAATGCGTAAACAATATCTTATATCAAGGGTTATGTCATTAGACGACGGTCTGGGACTCTGTGCCGAATCATCATTACAGCCGTCCTCTCGATCGCTATGCAGTACTCTTTGTCAGAAGTCAGGTTCACTGCATGATCTAACAGGTTCATTCGAGGAATACGAAGAGTTTCTCGTACAACTTCCCACTGCATTAAAAGCAGATAGGTTTTACGCCAAAGTGGCGATGTAACAACCTTTTTACGCTAAAGCAGTCTGGAAATACTGCATTACGCAGGTTGTTCTGGAGCTATATTTTACGCTGAATAGCGTTGAAGCTCTGTTGTTCGCCAATGGCTCTGGAGTCATGTCTTACGCTACCCAGTGTTGGAGCTCTGTTTACGCGACTTCCTATATGTTGAGGGTTTTACGCGTATAATTCCTCAGCGTATTTTTCATGCTTCTACAAGACCCCCTTCAAAATTTTCAAATTTCTCATAATTTGAAACACTTTGAATGAAGAATGAAACGGTCAAGTTTGACTCGTTCCGCGAGGCTAATTTCTCGACAAATATTTAGGAATTTGTTGGGATTTGGTGTGATCTCCTCTGCCTATATAAAGGCGACTGAGTTAACCTATTTTTCCCAAACTTCCTTCACCACACAGAGATGGTTGCCGAGCTTCGTCGGGTCGACTTGAGGAAGAAGAAGATCATGTTCTTTCAGCATGTAAGGAGCCGTAAAAAGAGGCATCTTCGAGCAAATGTCCTCTACAATGATGGATCATGGAAGGATATCATAGCTTCCTTTGCTCGGGATAATCAATAATTTTATATGGTGATTCATCCAGGAGAAAGGAAGGGTCGTATTGGACCATACAGCTTACAAGCTGTATTCTCTCCCATCATGGCACTGGACGAAGGCAGAAAGCTTGGCCCTGTCTTCCAATATTGAGTTGGGTCTGAACCCCCAACACAATCCCTAGGGCATGCCTGGAGGATGGCTTGAATAATTTATACAAGCCCAGTTTTGTATCCTCCCGCCATTCACCATTTTCTTGTTCATCTGCCACAGAAGTCGATGAAGTGCCATAGAAGACGGAAAAAGATCTCCACCAATATGATAACCTGGCAGAACAGATTCTCGGTGTGATCTTAAATGAGAAACCCTTTGTAGAAAAAGGATTTTCATCATATATAATCATGAAGATGAAAAACCCTTTGTAGACTGGATTTCCATCATATGTAATCATGATTAATAAAATTTTCTTCTTTTATGCATCTGATGATTTTCCATATTTGCTATGAGGAAGTCTAAATGAGTGCAGCTTCAGCACATCTGAATAATTTTATGCCGACTCTGATAAAAAAATATCTCATCTCGTCTTATCTTTTACGCGTAACAGAAGACGCGCAGAAAGTTGCTTAGCATTTAAGTCGAATATCCGAACTGTCATACTGTTTTGAACGAGGAGTCACGTAGAATTTCTGAACTGTCACTTCTCTAATGCGAAGAATTCTTGTTCAGACTATCATCTTCAAGAATGATTTCCCAAAAATCCCTTGAAATAGGGCAAAAAATGGCCGTCAAAACAGGCCATACTTGAACTTTTGAGAAAGGATTCTGACTGGACTTTGGATGAACTTCCAATCGACCCAAGAAGAAGAGTCATCTTTAATGCTGAACTCTGTATGTTTTGGGTACTTGGAATGTTTTGTGGCCGAGCGTAGAATCGTAGATTTGTAACTTCTGAGCGTAAAATCATAGATTTGTAGCCTCTGAGCGTAAAGTCATAGGTTTGTATCCTCTTGAGCGTAAAAGCATCTGGGCATAAAACCGTAGACTTGTAGCCTCTGAGCGTAAAACCGTAGATTTGTAGCCTCTCGAGCGTAAAAGCTGCTGAGCATAAAAGCATCCGGACGTAAAACTATAGATTTATAGCCTTTGAGCGTAAAATCGTAGATTTGTAGCCTCTGAGCGTAAAAGCTCCTGAGCGTAAAATCATAGATCTGCTCTGCACGTAAATTCTGGATCCACTGACTGTCCATCTTCTTCTTTCAAATGATAGGCTGACGTGGTCCCCAAATCATAACGGAATATTAAATATCGAATTTGGTTAGAAATTCGAAGAGTTATCCGAACTCTTTAAATAGTCCAAGGTCCTGAGAGAGAAATTTTTTATCTGTCTACACAAGAACCCTAGCTTTTTAAGAACCCTTCTTCTTCGTTTCTTCTTTGAGAACTCAGAATCGCCATGGCCCCTAAACAAGCTTCCACTGCTAAGGGAAAGAAGGTTTCTTCCTCTTCTCGATCCTCTGCTCAAGCACGAGCAACTCCCATTAGGCTGAATGAGCCTCGATCGGAATGCAGCGCCCCTCCGTCGAGCCGTGCTCCGGATGTCATAGGTAAAAAGGACTTCGAGGGAGAATAGAGGACTTTTCGCACACGTTGTACGTGTATGCGAATCAATACGCCCACATTTCTAATGTGTCAGTGTAAAACCATATTTTCGCAGTCTGGTGTAAAAAGCTCAGGCTGTCAAAATTTGGCGTATACTACAAACTTTGAGTTTTACACGCTGGATAAAAATTCAGGCGTAAAAACTCAAATTTTGGCAGTCTGGCGTAAAAGCGCAGATTATTAATTTTTGGCGTATACTACCAACCTTGAATTTTATGCCTGGAAATAGGTTCCGGCGTAAAAGCTCAAGTTTTTGCAGTCTTGGCGTAAAAGCACAGACTGGTAATCTTTGGAGAAAACTGCAAGAGTGTAGTGTAGAAACTGACTTGTTCTCTTATATTTTTGTAGTGGACTTGCAGATCCCACTTTTGGCTAAGGTGATGGGCTCTGCTGCCGGGATGCTGAACTCGAATTATCTGGAGGATTTGTCGCATGTGACATTCCCTATTTCTGGAGCTAATTACCCTGAAGAGAGGGGAACCCTGATATCGTTCCAAGGAGAGCGCATGCTGCTGAGTATGATCAGTGGGGAGCCCCTGACATACATAGACGAGACGGAGTATAAGAAACCATATTTCTTATTTGGGGATGTTATTGACAAGCAATCACAGACCAAACCCAAGAAGGAGGACTGGGTATTCACTGCTGAGGTCACGGTCATGTATTTGCCGAAGATGCCCAGGGATTACCCCATCTTGGCCTTCTTTTATGCCACACATCCTAGGAAGATGATGTGGGTGCTGACCCCCGATCTTCACGGCCGACCGAGGAAAATCTTATACAGCAAGGAATACTACGGGGGGGGCCTATATGAGTCGTCCCTCGGGCCCTGTTATGCCCTTTAAGGGATTACTGTCGGGTAGTGTTCCGAGTGAGGACACTTCGCTGATCCAGCCGGTTCAGATGTCGACCTTCTGTAATGACTTTATAGGGCAGGGAGGAATGTACCCCAGGCTCAACCCTCGGACCAATGGATGGCTTAGCCCGGGGAATCTTTGATGGGCCAGTTTGACTGCATGGGCCCGGAAGCACTTCCAGGTAGAGCTGGAAAGTATTGGCTTGTTCGCGGCCGTAAGTACCACAAGTTTTGGGTTGCCTATCAACCCTAACTTGTTCTTAGCCTTGATGGAGCGATACAATTCGCTCACTGGGACTTTTGCCACTCCGCTGGGGGAGTTGGGCTTAGCCCTTCATGAGATGGCAGAGATTTCAAGGCTGCCACTGGAGGACATTCCTTATGAAGAGTACGTCCCTACAAACAGGGAGTTGAGGGATACAAACCCTCGGGCGGTGGCAGTATATCAGGAGCTGATGAGCCACTACCTTGCTTGCACCACTTTTTACAAGGAGCCGTCTGATTTATCTCACATCAACAAGTCGGCAACATACCTCTTCTTCCACCAGGCCAGAAATGCTAAACCGGACAAGGTGGTAGATAGCCAAGATAGGCCCTTGAACCTCCTGAGCATGCTCAATGCTGACACGGTCGACGACCTCATCGAAGATACAGGAGCTCCGGATCATATTTTTGACGAGGAGATAGAGGGTTATGCTGCCGGCACAAAAGCCTTCAGTTATATGAGGCATTGTAGGAAGCCTCTGTCAAAGGAAGCTCAATTGGCTGGCTTTCTCTCCGTCTGGCTATGCCGCTAGTTAGTGTCGGTTATCGCTTCTACAGATCGCATCCATCGCAACACCTTGTGGCCTGCAGTACTTTAGTGTTCGGAGCAAGACTGGGCCTGCTTCCTGCTATGGTATGTAGAATACAAGCAGGTCTGAGGGCGCTTACTAATGGGCTGCTAGCTGATGATACGCAGCGTGAAAGCTTTTCCAGGGTGGAATTACCATTCCTATACTTGATGGGATGGTTAATTCTTCACAATGCACGGGTGATGTCTCCCGGTTCCACCAGCAGTTCAGGAAATAATTTCTTGCTGAATTACAAGAATTCCTCTTGGAACGTGGCGACCGTCACAGATTATCGGCGGGCGTTAAACGTAGCCCACAACTGGAAGATCTTCTATGTCGTTCCCCCTGTACATATCAATCAACAAGGGAGGAAACTCAAGGATGAAGGTCAGGGGAGAACCATTCTTTCTCCTGAAGCCTTCTATTGGTTGGTCTGCATTAGACCTTCCCACTTGCTATACATGAGTGATGATCATTGCTTCTTGGAGCCTTATCTGCCCAGTCGGTTTGCCAGGCAGTTTGGGTATGACCAATTGCATATGGGAAATACGATCACCAGCTTCAAGTCCAGAGTTGGACTTATTGATGGAGCCCAAGGGTGGCGGTACTTCATCGCGGGCTACACTGGTACAACTTTTGCGGTTCCTGCGACTTCTCTTTCCATGGAGCTGCGTATGCTTCACTCATACGCGCAGTTCTATGTGTCCATCAATACCTTCTATCACAATTTTGATATGCGTAGAAGTTTTAGAATGCCCTCCCATAGGTCTATTGGAAGGGAGGATGTTCCGTCTGTTTCCTCGGATGAGAATGAAGACACCACCGGGACAGACAAATTCTTGACGACAATACCGAGAGGCGTACTAGCTCCGACTGCAGAGCCTCTCATTATCCCCTATAAAAGGAAGGCTTCTACTTTGAAAGAACCTTCTTCCCGCAAGAAGAGGCTTGCCAGAGGTCCGAAAAGGGCTTCTACCAGGGAGGCTTCTAGGAGCGAGCCTGTTGTTTCCCCGGTTGGGGATGATTTGTTGATTAGAGGTCCTTCGCCTTGTAGAGAGGGAACCTTCTCAGTTTCGGTCGGCAGTACCGGAGATTCTTTGCTCGAGATTGCTGCTGCTACTACTGCTTCAGGTAGTGCTACAAGATCGCCTACAAGGACGAGCATAATAAGATTGCATATACTTTTATCCAGGCCAATATTGGGGGTAACCCCTACTTTGTCTGTAAGTATATCCAGCGAGATTTTACCCGATGAACCTCGATTGGATCTTGGTGAAGACTGGGAAGAATACCTGCCAGTGTCAGTCGGTGCACCCCCTTCTCTAGGTATGATAGCTCGCTTAGTCTCATTAAGAACTGATTTAGCTGTACTGGCTGCGGACGCGACATATATACCATCGGCCATGGGTAAATGTCGTCTTTTATGCCTCTTTTAGGAAAATTAACATCGAGTTGATATTAACTTTCTCTTGTCTTCTTTTCAGGAGAAGACATCTCAGGGGAGGGTGGAGTCGACACAGCCTTTGACTTTGTTGCGGCTCCTGCCGATGAAACGGCGGTGCTCGACCTTGGAGAGGCAACATTTTCGGGTGCTGTCTCGCCCAATACGGTCCCGATATCTTTAGAGGAGGATGAGCCTGTCATCACGACTATGCCTCCTTTGTTGAGTACGCCAACCACTTCAACTGTTGCTGGTGCTTGTTCTTTTGTAGCGTCATCTGTGGAGGCAACAACTGTGGCGACTTCCTCTGCAGTTATTCCTGGAGGAAGATTTACTGATATCGCAGCCACTCCCAGTGTCCATTCGAATTTTGCCATGCTAGTTGAGTAGTATACTAGCGTTTTCTACATCACCTTGAAAACTGTCACTACCCGATTCTAGAAAATAGAGTTTTTTTTTTATTTGGTAAATTGTGTATTGTATATAATTAATTATAATTATATTTAATTAGTGATTGTATTATATTTATTTGATTGTTTTAGAATTTTGGCTAGTCTGGACCCATGTCAGACCCTAGTGGACCTATGTCCGACCCAACCCACACCCTTGTGAGACCTATTTTTGGGTTTAGAATATTTATTATATTTTTAGTGGATTAGTTGGAGAGATTGGGAGTTAGTTTGAGTGCTTTTGGAACTCGAAACCCAAACCCAAGTGAGGGGAGGGCATTTTGGTCATTTGGACATTAGGGAAACCCCTTTATTGTGTGTGGCCGGTTCCCACAGCCCCATTCCCGAGCAACCACAGCAGCCCCCCCCCCCATTCTTCTACTTCTTCTTCTTCTCCACTCCTTCTTTCTTCTTCTTTCCTTCTTCCAAGTAAGTTTTCTCCATTTTCTTTCCTTCCTCCTTCCATTTCTTACTTTTGTGTGAACCCTAACCTTATGATTTTCCCTAACCTAGGTGTGTAGAGCCTAGACTTAGTGTGGAGGCTAGATTTGGAGGCTTGGAACTTGAGGGAGGTAATTTCAAGTGAATTGGAGACTTTGGCCTTGGAATTACAACTTCTAAGAGGTAAACCCTAACTTTTCCCTTGATAATTACTCTAATATAGTGTAATTAGTGGTTTAGAACCTTCCTAGACCCTAAGCCTACCCGTAGGAGAAAGTTGGAACAAGTTTGGTTGAGTTTAGAGACTTTGACACTAGATTTTGTGTCAATTTTTGGTGGAATACGAGATTGGCCCAATTTTGGGTGATGCCCTAGGTTAGACGGACCTAGGTAGATATTGTCGGGTGTCTTGAGGGTTAGTGCGTGTCTTCATTCGGACACGTGAAGTCATGTCGCGGAGAAACGGGCATTTCGGGCATTTTTTGGGTTTTCGTCGTCGCCGATTCTAAGTGCATGCGCGTTTTTGCCACAGACCTAGAATCGATGAGTTAGCATTTTTTCTAGGATCTACACATCGTTTAGAATCCGTGGATAAATTTTGGGCTGATTCTGAGTTGGTTTGGTGTACATTTCAGGAGGTTTTCCGAACCGCACACCGCGTGTTCGTCGAAATGACCGAACGGCCATTTCGACTTGGTTTCGTAGTTTCGGGCTTTTGCGCACGTTGGGATAGCTTCGGAGAGTGTGTGATAGAGTTCTCGAGTTATATTTTATATATATATATATGTATTCGTGTGTGTGTGGGTCGTTGGGCGCGCGTTGGTGGCTGTTGTGTGCGTTGTTGTGTGTTGTATTTTGTTGTTGAGTGTTTATATATATAGTTATATATATATATATATATATGTGTGTGTGTGTGTGTGTGTGTGTGTGTCTGTGTGTGTGTATGGGTTTGTATATCTATAAGTGTGTGTGTATTTATATATATATGCTTGTGTATATAGATTTATGTAAGTGTTTGTATATATATATATATATGTATTAGTGTGAGTGTGTGTATATATATATATATGAGTGTGTGTGTGTGTGTGTATATGTATATATATATATATATATCTGTGTGTATGTATATATATATATATATATATATATATATATATATATATATATATATATATATATATCTGTTGGTATGTGTATATATATATAAATATGTGTTTATATATATATATATATATAGATATGTGCTTGTGTATATATACATGTGTGTGGGTGTTTTCATGTGTATATGTGTGTATAAATATATATGTTAGTGTGTGTGTGTGTATATATATATATATATATATATATATATATATATATATATATATAGTTGTATATATATATGTATATATATATATGTGTGTCTGTGTTTGTGATTGTGTGCGTGCGTGTTTGTGTCGAGGTGAGGCAGTACAGTGAGCGAGCAGGGGGGCAGCAGTGCGCGCTGCAGTGCACTACACAGCAGCAGCAGTAGCTGCCCACAGCAGCTGCAGCAGCAGCTTGCTACCAGCAAGCAGCAGTAGCAGCAGTATAAGCAGCAATAGCAGCAGATATTAGCAGCAGCAGCAAGGTCAGCGCAGCGGCGTTTGCGCGTTGGCTAGCAGCTAGGTAGCGTGGGTGAGATAGGTGTATGGATATAATAGATAGATTGATAGATTGATAGGATATATATATTAATAGATAGATAGTTAGTTAGATTATTAGATAGATAAATAGATAGTTAGATATATACGTAGATTGATAGATAGATAGATAGATAGATAGATAGATAGATAGATAGATAGATAGATAGATAGATAGATAGTTATATCTATCTAAGTGTATATATATATATATATATATATATATATATATATATATATATATATATATATATATATATATATATATATATATACTAGGTAAATATATATACATATTGAGAGAGTGTGTGGGTATGTGTATATGTGTGTTGTGGATATCTATATATATATATGCATATAGATACTTAGATATGTATAATATATGATAGATATAGATATTTTAGCCTAGATTATTAACTAGGTATATATCTATAAGCATAGATAGCTAACTAGATAGTTAGTTAGAGGGGTATTGGGCGATATCTCAATACCTTGAGATATCAAGGTATCTCAATACCTTGAGATATCCAAGGTATTGAGTTTCGAGCGGGATTTTTGAGCATTTGCCTAGGAATAGTATTGGAGTGATTTTTATATGTGTATGTGTATATATTTACGCGTGCTAGCATAGGTTTTAGCGGGTTTAGGCGGGGTGCGTGGCCTAAGTCGAGGTATCGGATACCGAGGGTATCCCAGTATCTCGAGGAGGCGAGTTTGAGAGTTTACTAGCTTAATGAGCTAGTTTTGACCTAGAATTTTAGGGGCACCCTAGTTTGACCTAGCTTTGACCATAATTGTCACCATTGACCGTAAAAGTCAATATTTGAACTAGTTTTGACCTAGAGTTGACTTTTTGGACCCCGGGTTGACTTTTTTGATCCAAATTTCACCGGTTTGACCCGTTCGACCTAGAATAACCCTAGAAGCCTGTTTTTAATTATTTTATATCAGTTTAACTCCTTAGAACCCTGTTTAATTCTGCTTTTCGTAATAGGTTCTTGCGATACCGGTCCGGATCTCGATCCTCATCAGTTGCTCAGGACATCAGGCGAGTACCAACCTCTGATAGTTTTCATTTCATAATAGCGTTTATATCACCTATTCTAGAACTGTAATACTTGATCATGATGCATTGTTACATGAGCTGGTACTAGTGGATCCCGTCATGAGATGCTATCCCCCTTACCGTGTTCAGCGGGTACTCTATCACGTGTATTTCATCATGTGCTTCGGGTATTGATTCTCATGTGCTATCACGTGCTTCTTGTGCTCTCGCCTTAGTGTGCGCGAGCTATTTTTATGTAAGTAGCTGTGTTTGATAATAAACGAAAGAAATAAGATGAGGTTTATACGAAACCCGTTCTTAGGTTCACAAACAAGAAGTACAATTAATCCTATACGAGGATATCTAGTACAATTTTTAATCTGGGTAAATATTGCTATAGGAGTCTGATATGCAGTCGATCACTTTGTCCCTTGGACCACACGATGATGAAGATGTGCCATAGAAGACAGAAAGCAGCTTTGAAGGTTGCTAAAGAGAGTGGATGCTCGATGCCAAAGTCATCGATCACTACTCTTTGCCTGAGCTCTGGATTCTTCTCTCGCGAAGACTCTTCGACTCTTAGTTCCTTGACCTGTTTTCTCCACCTCTGGATTTCTCGACCTTGAAATCTGGGACCCTCCTTTTCTCCACCCTGGACCTCTGTCAATAGAGGCCTCTATTTATAGAGTTTTAGTGACAGTGACCACTCAGTCGGCATAGAAGCCGGGTAGTGGAAAGTATATCACCCTTTTACGCGATGGTTAAAATAACCGTTGCCTACGTATAAATGACCTTTTGAATGAGCGTGTGACGCGTGTCCCATTAAGAGACAATACTTATAACTGCTGCGAAGATCACGGCATAAAAGCCACGTAGGTAGTTATCCCTCGCGTAGAAAAGGTTGGCGTAGAAGCCAATAACTGTCACTATGGCGTAGAAGCCAAAGAGTTATCAAACCGGCATAGAAGCCGAGTGGGCATAGAAGCCGAGTGGGCGTAGAAGCCGAGTGGGCGTAGAAGCTAGCTGATCCTCCTTCCTTGACTGAGGCTTGAGCAAATTCTGGACCGAATAGCTTTAATATGCACCAATGCAAATGTGGCCTGAGTTGGCGTATTCTAAGGAGATAGTGTACAGCGTGCTCCCATAGCCGAGAATAGCCTGATGGCGTAATACGCAAAAGTGATAATGTGGACGTTTTAGCCAAAATTACGGCTTTTGGAGATATAATCAAATCTCTTACATTAAATGCAGAGATTTGCCATCATCCTGCGCATTAAATACAGAGACGTGTCTCGAAGATCTGCCATCATTCTGCACATTAAATGCAGATACGTGACTCGAAGATCTGCGCATTAAATGCAGAGGCGTGTCTCGAAGATCTTCCATTATTCTGCGTATTAAATACAGATACGCGCCTTGAAGATCTGCCACCATTCTGTACATTAAATGCAGAGACGTGCCTCGTGACCTGTACGAAGAGCAGCTTTTGACGTAGCAGCCTGTTCATCTTTTGTGGAGCGTAAACAACTCACGTCTGCCTGTGTAAAACTAGGCAGCGTATTCTTTTGTATGCGTAAAAGCGGTTTACGCCAAGGAAATGTCACTAAATGATAGTCTGGGTCGCTGTGCCGTGCCATCATTATAGCCGTCGTTTGGGTAGTCGTGCAGTACTCTTTGTTAGGAGTCAGAAGTCAGGTTCACTGTATGATTTGACAGGTTCATTTCAAGGAATACGAAGCGTTCCTCGTACACTTTAATGCTGCATTAAAGCGGATGAGTTTTACGCCGTAAAGGCGATGTAGCACCCTTTTTACGCTGAAGCAGCCTAGACATACTACATTACGCGAATAGTCTTTGAGCTTATATTTTACGCTGTACTTAGCAGAAAAGCTCTGTTGTACGCTGACGGCTCTAAAGTCATATTTTTATGTGCCCAGCACCAATATACTGCGTATAGCTATCCAGCGTATTTTTTATGCTTCTACAAGATCCCCTTCAAAGTTTTTAAATTCCTTGTAATTTAAAACGCTTTGAATGAAGCATGAAACGGTCAAGTCTGACTCATTCTTCAAGGTTGATTTCTTGGCGGATTCTTGGGGATGCGTTAGGATTCGGTGGGTTCTCTCTTGCCTATATAAAGGCTGAGGAGTTAACCTGTTCTTCCCACATTTCCTTCACCATACAGAGATGATCGCCGGAGTTCGTCGGGTCGACTTGAGGAAGAAGAAGAAGACCATGTTCTTCCAGCATGTAAGGAGCCAAAAAAGAAGGCATCTTCGAGCAAATATCCTCTGCAACGATGGATCATGGAAGGATATCATAGCTTCCTTTGCTCGGAATAATCAGCAACTTTGTATGGCGGTTCGTCCAGGAGAGAGGAAGGGTCATGTTAGACCACACAGCTTGCAAGCTATATCTTCTCCTGATACTTTCGTGGACCAGAGCAAAAACTTGCTCTGTCCTCGAGTATTGAGTTGGGTTAAATGCCTCAACTCAATCTGTCATGGCGTGTGGAGGATGGGCTCTGAATAATTCAGGCCGGCCCAATTTTGTATCGTCCCGCCATTAATTATTTTTTTGTTAATCGGTCGCGGAAACCGACTAACTGCTGAAGAAGACGGAGGAAGATCTCCACCAATACGAGAACCTGGCAGAACAGATTCTGGGGGTGGCCTTCCGATGACGATGAGGAAATCCTTTGTAGACGGGATTTCCCTCATATATAATCATGAAAATAAAAAAAAAAACCCTCTGTAGATCGAATTTCCCTCATATGTAATCATGATTTAATAAAATTGTCTTCTTCTGTGCATACGATTATCTTGCCATATATTTTGCTGTAAAATCTGAATATGTGTAGCTTCGACACTTCTGGTAACTTTACGCTGACTCTGATAGAAAGAGTACTAGGTCCCATCCTGTCTTTTACGCATAACTAAGGATGCACAGAAAGTCGCTTAGCATTTAAGTCGAGTATTCGAACTGTCCTGCTATTAGGAATGGGAAGCTGCATAGAATTCTGAACCGTCACTTCTGATAAGAAGAATTTTCGTTCAGACTATTATCTTCAAGAATGATTTCCTGAAAATCCCTTGAAATAGGGAGAAAAATGGCTGTCAAACTGAGTCACCATCTTGAACTGTAGATAAAATATTCAGACTGGATTCTGGATGAACTTCCAATCGACCTAAGGAGAAGAGTCACTTTCAATGTTGAACTCTGTATGCTTTGGGTACTTAGGATATTTTGGGGCCAAAAAGGAGTATTTTTTGCGTGAACCCTTGTAATTGACCGCCTTGAGAATTGTTCAGATATACGCATATTCTGGCCTGCGTATTCTCAGATATGCGAAAAGTCATAGAGCTGTAATTTGGATGAGCATAAAATCATAAGTCCGTAGCCTCTCGAGCATAAAAGCTGCTGAGCATAAGAGCATCCTGGCGTAGAAACTGTAGATTTGTAGCCTCTGAAAAAAAATCTTCCGAGCGTGAAGTTGTAGATTTGTTGCCTTTGAGCGTAAAAAGCCACCGAGCGTGAAATCATAGATTTGTAGCTTCTGAACATGAAGTCGTAGGTTTATAGCCTCTCGAACGTAAAAGTTACCGAGCATAAAAGCATCCGGGCATAAAACCATAGACTTATAGCCTCTGAGCATAAAATCGTAGATTTGTAGCCGCCGAGCGTAGAAAGCTCCTTGGCGTAGAACCACGAATATGTTTTGCACGAAAACTTTTCGAATTCGCTGACTATCCGCCTACTCTGAGTAATAGGCTGACGTAGTCCCCAATCATAACCGAATATTAAATATCGAATTTGGTTAGGGATTCGAGGAGTCCGTCCGAACTCTATATATACCCCAAGATTTTCAGACAAAAACTTTTCATCTGTCTTTTTGCAAAAGAAAGCCTTCGACTCTTTGAGTACTTCTTTGTTTCCTCTCCGAGCATTCAGAGTTTTCAGCAATGGCCCTGAAACAAATCCCCTCCTCTAAGGGAAAGAAGGTTGACTCTTCTTCTCGCTCTTCTGCCCAAGCGAGAGCGACTTCCGTCAGGCAAGGCGAGCTTCATTCAGAACGAAGTGTCCCACCGACGAGCAGTGCACCCGGAGTTAAAGGTAAAGCTTTTGGGATGAAAAGAACGACTAAAATCCTTCGCACACGTTGTACGTGAACGCGCTAGGTCATCTTCTGTGCTGATAACCTCTTTGAGGAAGATGATGCACAGAGAAGTTTCATCTTTTATGCCCACATTTCTAATGTGTCAGTGTAAAAACTCCATATTTTCGTAGTCGGGCGTAAAAGCTTTGACTGTCGAAACTTGGCGTATACTATAAAATTTGAGTTTTACGCTTCTGGATGAAAATTCCGGCATAATAACTCAAACTTTGGCAGTCTGGCGTAAAACACAGACTGTCAGATTTTTTGTGTATACTGCCAGTCTTGAATTTTATGCCTTGGAATAAGATTCCAGCGTAAAAGATCAAGTTTTTACAGTCTTGGCGTAAAGCACAGACTGTTGACTTTTGGCATATACTGCAAGATTGTAATGTCTAGTATAGAAACTGACATGTCTTTCTTGCTCTTTGTAGTTAACTTGCATATGTCTCCATTGGCTGAGGTGATGGGTTCTGCTGCCGGGATGCTGCATTCCAACTACCTGGAGGATTTGTCTCACGTGACATTACCTATCTCCGGACCCCAGTATCCTGAAGGAAGGAGAATCCTGATATCGGCTCAAGGCGAGTGAACGCTGTTGAACATGATCAACGGAGAACCCCTGACGTACATGGACGGGGACCAATATATAAAGTCGGCTTTTCTCTTCGGGGACATGATTGACAAGCAGTCCCAGACGAAGCCCAAGAAAGAACTCTGGGTTTTCCCTGCCGGGGGCTTGGTCCTGTATCTGCCCAAGATGCTGAGAGACTATCCCATCTCGGCATTCTTCCATGCTACACATCCCAGGAGGATGTCATGGATGCTGACTCCCGATCTTCACGGCAGGCCGGGGAAGATATTTTACCAGAAAGGATCTGGCCAAGGGTCATTTGTCAGCCGCCCTTCCGGCTCTGTGATACCGTTCAGGGGATTGTACCCGGGCAGTATCCTGAGTGAAGATAATTTATTGCTCCAACCGGTCTAATTACCGACTTTTTGCAATAATTTTATGGGGCATGGAGGAGTATACCCCAAGGTTAATCCTCGAGCAAGTGGGTGGATCACCCCAACAAATCTTTGATGGGCTCGTTTGGCTGACTGGGCCCTGAAGCATTTTTAGACCGAGATGGAGAGCATTGGTCTGTTCGCAGCTGTGAATGCCACCAGTGTTGGGTTACCTCTCAACCCTAACCTATTTCTGGCTCTGATGGAGCGCTATATCTCGCTCACCGGGACTTTTGCCACTCCACTGGGGGAGTTGGGATGGCCCTCCACGAGATGGCAGAGATTTCTAGACTGCCAATGGGGGATACTCCTTATGAAGAGTATGTTCCTACGAACCGGGAGCTGGGGGATTCAGACCCTCGGGTAGTGGCAGTGTACCAGGAGCTGATGTGCTACTACCTTGCTTGCACTGCCTTTTATAATGAGCCTTCTGATTTGGCTTATACCAATAAATGGGCGTCCTACCTCTTCTTTTATCGGGCCAGGGCTGCTAAGCTAGAGAAAGTCTTGGATAGCAAGGATCAGCCTTTGAGCTTTCTGAGCGTGCTTAGTACTCAGGTAGTCGACGATTTTATGGAAGACGCTGGGGCTCCAGATCAGATTCTCGACGAAGGGATAGGGAAGTATCCTGCACGCACTAAGGCCTACAGTTATTTGAGGCATTATCGCAGGCCTCTGTCCAAGGAAGCTCAACTGGCTGGCTTCCTCTCTATATGGCTGCGCTGACTGGTAGTATCCGACATTGCATCTGCGGACCGCATTCACCGGAACACCTTATGGCCTACAGTGTATCTGGGGTTCGGGGCAAGACTGGGCTTGCTCCCTGCCATGGTGTGCCGCATACAAGCTGGCATGAACGCCATTACTGACGGGCTACTTGTCGATAAAACTCGGCGTAATAGCTTTCCCAAGGTAGAATTACCATACCTGTATTTGATGGGATGGTTAATTCTTCATAATCCAAGGGTGATGTCTTCCGGCTCTGGCAGTAGTTCGGAGGGTAATTTCTTGCTGAATTACAAGAATTTCTCCTGGAACGTAACCACAGTTTTAGACTGTCGGCGAGCACTGAATTTCAGTCACAGCTGGAAGCTCTTCTGTATTGTCCCCTCTTTACATCTCAATCAACAGGGGATTAGACTTCAGGATATAGGTGACGGGAAGACCGTTCTTTCTCCTGAGGCTTTTAATTGGTTGGTCTGCATTAGACCTTCCTATTTACTGTACAGAAGTAAAGACTATTGCTTCTTGGAGGAGGTCATTCCTCTTCAAACGAAGTGCCAGGCCGAGCATGAAGGGAATGTACGAGGGTCCGCAGACTGGAAGCAAAACTCGCTCAGGCAAAGGAGTGGGCTTCTCAGTCGTCGGAAGCTCTAGATGTGGTGAATGGTCGACTGGGCCTAGCTCAACAGAACTTGGCGCGTGCAGGAGTCGCCTGTGCTAGTTTTGTTCGAGCTAGATCTGAACTGTCCCTCCTAAGAAATGACGAGGCACGGCTGGAGCGGGCCCGCACTATTGTTTTAAGCTCCAGGATTGAGAAGATGACCGCACTGGCGCAGCAGATTCGCGACCTGACCGCTCCCCCCAAATGATGTACTTTTTTGCTTTTAAATATACTTTTTCTCTTTCTGGTCATAATAAAGAGGTTTTCATCTGACTTTGTGGACCCATCATTTTGGAATATAAATGACAGGTTTGGGTGAAAGTGATATCAGAGGTAATATGGACGTGATATACTCTCGGTAAGCTTCAGTAGGACATATCTATTCAGAGTTGATATGGACGTGATAGAATATGCTCCGACTAAAATTTGTACTCAAAACACTATCAGAGGTAATATGGACGTGATAGGTCTTGAAGTTCCAAATTAGTTAAACATATCTATTCAGAGGTTATATGGACATGATAGAATACGATCCAACTAGTTTCGTTTTGTAAGTAGTATTGTCAGAATGAGATCTTCACCATACTCCATTTGAGCAAAGGAGGTTAAGCGTAGTACCTTTTCAGGAATTTGCCATTGATAGGAGCCATCAACAAGTCTCTATTAGGCTTGGCTAACCTGTAAGCGCCGTTTGAGAACGTCGTCTCGATCACATAAGGGCCTTCCCATTTGGGTTGGAATTTACCCTTACTCCTGTGAGTAATAATTATTGGCCTTCTCACAGCTAAAACTAGCTCGCCAACTTTGAACACTCTTTCCTTTACTTTTTGATTAAAAGATCTAAAAATGCATGCCTGGTAGAACGCGATACGTTGTTGAGCCTGAAGGCGTTTTTCGTCTAATCCTTTTAGCTCTTGAAGCCTTAACAGGTCATTCTTTTCTTGAGTTAACTCATTAGCCACTGCTATCCTGAGTGACAGAATTTGGACTTCGATGGGGAGAACTGCTTCGCTCCCGTAAACCAATAAGAATGGGGTACAACCTGTCGGTGCTCGTACCGTTGTGCGATATGCCCAGAGATATTCTCCTAGCTTCTCATTCCAATCCCTCTTATTCGAAGAGACGAACTTTTTCACGAGCTTGATAATGGTTTTGTTGAAAGCTTTTGCCAAACCATTAGCAACGAGATTATATGCCATAGAGGCCATATTTTGTATCCGATTTTTATCGCAAAATTGATGAAACGCTTGGCTGATGAATTGAGGCCCATTATCATGAATTATCCTCCGAGATATCCCAAAGTGATAAATGATATGATGCTTGATGAAGCTTATCACATTAGATGCCTTCACTTCAGCAAGAGGGATCGCCTCTGCCTATTTGGAGAAGTAATCCGTGATGGCCAGTATAAACCGGTGACCTCTGGAAGAAGATGGGTGAATAGGACCAATGATATCCATACCCCATGCTTCAAAAGGCCAGGATACAACCGTAGGATGTAGATGTTCAGAAGGTTGATGTATAAAGTCTGCATGGACCTGACAGGCTTTGTATTATTTTGCATACCTTATTGCATCTGTGATTATAGTAGGCCAGTAATAGCCCATTCTCCTGATACGATCCTGTAGCTTAGGACCGGGTTGATGCGCTCTGCATACGCTGTCGTGAGCTTCACGGATAACCCGCTGTGCCTCGTCATCGGAGAGACATCTCAATAGCAGTCCATCGTAGGTCCGGCAATATAGACACTGTGAAGACGCGTCAAAATAAAAGCGTAATGATCGTCTTTTGACGGATACTGCTTCTTTAGGGTCCTCCGGCAAGATTCTGTATGCCACAAAATCTATAAAGGGACTTCTCCAGTCTCTCTTTGGAAGCTCTGTGTTCATAACGTAGCTGCGTTCTATGTGAAAGTTATTTTTCACACAGAATAAATCTCTGTTAAGAAGGATCACCGAATTCTGCCTTCTTATAGGAGTAGCTAAATCTGCAGCTAGACTGACTAGGGTATCAGCTTCCAGATTCTGAGAATGAGGTACATGCTCTAGGAAGAACCCTTTGAATGTCATGGCTATCTCGATCGTTGCTCGTTGATAGGGGATGAGGTCTGGATTTCGGACTTCGTATATTCCTCTGACTTGATTGACGATCAGCAGAGAATCACCAAAAGCTTCCAGAGATTCGACGTCCAATTCCTTAGCGACTTGGAGCCCGATTAGTAGAGCGTTATACTCCACCACATTATTGAAACAGGGCTCGCTAAGAGAATATGCCCGATAGATGACGAGTTTATCAGGAGTAACTAGGACAACTCTTACTCCTGAAACCATGTTTCCCTTGGGACCAGTCCTAGAGGCACCATCGAAGAATAGTTGCCATGCATCACCTTCCATTGAGGAATTACATTCTGCGACTTCGTCGGGAATGTCCTCGTATAGTTTAGAGGCCTCCGGGATCGGATGAGCAGCTAGAAAATTAGCCAATGCTTAACCTTTGATGGACTTCTGAGGGACGTACACCATGTCATACGGTGTTAATAACATCGCCCAAGTCACGAGTCGGGAATTAAGAACACTTGGCTTTCTCATCAGTACCCGAAGAGGATTGATCCTGAAGATAATATAAATAGTCTGGCCTGTGACATAGTGTCGCATTTTCTGAATAGCGAACATCAGAGCCAAGCATTCTTTTTCTACTGGACTATACCGGTGTTCAGCTCCGACCATCATCCTGCTTAGATAGTAGACAGCCTGTTCATGACCCACATCGTTCTTCTGTGCGAGAAGAGCTCCCAGAGAATGATCCATCGCTCGAACATACAACAAGAATGGTCTTCCTATGACTGGAGGCACCAGAACTGACGGATTAGTGAGGTAGCGTTTGATATCATTAAACGCTTACTGACAGGCTTTATCCCATACGAAGGATATCCCTTGAAATCCCCTGAGTTCTCTCAAATTATGGGGCGATCGTATTTCTAAGATGGCCTTGACTTTATCAGGGTCCACTTGAATGCCTTTAGCGGTAATGACAAATCCCAGGAATTTGCCACTAGATACACCCAGAAAGGACTTTGTAGGATTCATTTTGAGTTGATGTTGGTGCATCAACTCAAATATTATCTTCAAGTATTGGATGTGATTATCCTTGAGGTGGCTTTTGACAGCTATATCGTCTACATAATATTCCACTATTTTGCGTAAATGCTCATGGAATATGTTACTCATAGCCCGTTGGTACATAGCCCCGACATTTTTCAATCCGAAGGGCATGATCGTATAGCAATATACCCCCAATGGTGTCCAGAAGGCAGTATGCTTCTCGTCTTCAGGATGCATCTTCCTGACTGGCTCCATAGTCTTTGAGGTAAGCTTTCCCTGAATGGGTTCCAGTAGCCAAAACCTCGTCTTCTAATGCCGAGTGTACCGTAACCGTGTAACATGGTTTACGCTTCGAGTTCTTCTTAGACTTAGCCTTAGCAGCTTGAGTCTCTTTCTCGATCTCTGACACCAGATCTGGATGAACCCATATGATCTCGTCCCGCTGGGTAGTTAGGGGTAGCAGGTCATGATTTTGACCCCTAGCTAGAGGGAGATTAACGATGTTCATCGTTGTCCGGGAAATAGGTATAATACCGTACGGGACTTCTTGGGGAGGCAGATTGCCAAATTACAGAGAGATCATGTTGGCTGTGACCGTCTTCTCGCTATTGTGCAGAGTGATAGCCTTAACATCGATCAGCTCCTAGATCTTCCTCTTTAGTACATAACACGCTTTTGTAGGGTGGTGTATGTATCTATGGAAGATGCAGTACTTAGGGTTGTTAGTACTGCCGACTTCATTAGGCCGCTTCTCCTCAGGAAGGATAATCTTGCCGCTTTTGACGAGATACTCGAATATGCTCGAAATTTCGTCGTCGTCGAAAGAGTATACTTTAATAGGCCTGGAAGTCCCAGGTTTCGTCTGCGTGGTTGCCGCAATCTTTTGCCTGGACGTATTGATTGCCAGAGCTTCTTTTCCTTTGGAACCACGAGGGTGGTCGCTGTTAGGGGATAACCTTTTGCCTCTATCGGAGGCAGAGATCATGATGCCGTTATCATGCGCCTTCCGACTGTTGTCCTCGGCAGCTACCGCTGAGATGATGAACGAGGACCAATCATGGAACTGATATGGTCCTGTGAACACCGAGATTATGGGAAGAAGGTTCTTCCTGCAAATGTTCACCAATCCCGAGTCTGGAACTCCGGGAGGCATTTGCAAAGTGGCTTGACAAAAATGTTTGATGAAAGTACGAACATCCTCTTTTTTCTTCTGCTTCACTTCGATGAGAGAGGACATAGACATGTCCATCCCTCCCTCATAGAATCGTGCGAAGAATAGAGCCTTGAAGTCTTCAAAGGAAGTAATGCAGTTGTCCGCCAGGCTACGGTACCACTGATAAGCCACTCCCGAGAGACAGCCCTTGAACACCCGAGTGAGGAGGGCGTCATTCCCCTATAGTAACGCCGTTATCATACTGAAGTAGTTTATGTACTGACTTGGTGATGTTTTTCCCTTGAACAAAGCCATAGTCTGTGGTTTGTATTTAGGAGGGAAAGGGGCCTCTTCCCAGATAGCCGGGTAAGGCTGGTTGATTCCTAATTTCTTGAGCTGATCTTTGTGTTTCAAGGCATCAAATTGGGCTTTCAACTCCCGTACTGCCTGTATCGAATTTTTAGTCAGTAGCGGGACCACGGAGTGGTGAGGAATCGGTTGCATCGCGATTCCAGCGGGAGGTATTACATTCTCCGAGTGAGGAAGCGGAGGAACTGCTGACTCCTGATCTAGAGCAGGCTCTTGGATCACGTTGGATGGTGGTAAGTCCACCCCCACACGTATCTGAGTTGGAGGGACTGATGCTTGAGCCATAGCAGCTATGTGTTGAGTCAGCATTATCTGGTGTATGTTCTCCTTCATAGATTGCATCTTTTTCAGAGATGTCTCTAGTACAGTAATGTGTTGCTCAGCGCTCCCCGATGGGGAAGCTTCCTCGTGCTCATCTCCAATGGAATAAACTCCTATCTCCCTGGGTGTCATTGAAGGATTAGTATAGGTCTCTGTAGAAGTTGACTCTATACTTTCAGCATCTGATTTGGGAGACTGGCAACCCCCAGCATCGAAATCAGAAAAGTACGAAGCTGGTTATCGTGACCTCGAACGGGTATTTTGGAACACCCCAGCTTCAGTGTTCCTAAGGAGCTTGTTAAATCTCCTTTGGCTCGAAGTTCTAGAGGGATGGCGTCTTGAGCTCGATCTTCCTCTAGGTATGTATGAAGCCATATTTACTGATGCATGTGTGGGCACTTCTTCCTGGAAAGACGAAGAGTAGCTCAACCGGTCGAAAACTGACCGTTTTGCTTCAGAACAGCAATAATTAACTACAATCCTATGACTATTACAATAGTACTCGCTAGGAGGCGTAATAGACATGCTGGAAGATCCCCTATCCTTGTATTTCTGGATCAAATACTCATGCAGGTCAGGAGGATTTACAGAAGAAGAAGAAGATGGCTTGTTCCTTCTGTTCACATCAGTGGGCATGCAGATGTTGGAAACCATAGTTTTCTATGTGTCACCCGTATACAACAGGTTGGCCATCTGGGTAGCGGATAATCCCCAAAAAGGGTGTCTTTCTACAAACTGAGCCTTCTTTACGCTGAGGGGCTTCCCCTGGCATAATTTGGAGCTCTGCTCAGGTTGGCGTAAAGCTGAGGAGGTCCTCAGTCGGCCGTCAGCCTCTCGCGTAATCCGGAGGGCAGGCAGATTCTTTCCTTGCTGGCGTAAAGGCCGAGAAGTTGAGCAGTCCGCTGCTTGCTTTTTCTTGCATAGATTGCAGGGATCATCTGCTTTTCCGCTGAGGGCAGATATATTTTTGTGCGCGGAGCACGTTTAGAATTTCTGATTTGGTGCTAAGGCATTGTCAGAAATTATGTCTGCCACGTCATTGACGGGAGACTGGATTTTACGCACAGAGCACGGAGTAGACTTCTGGACTAGCACTGAGGCATCGTCAGAAGTTTTGTCTATTCCGTCAGTGACGGGAGACTGAATTTTACATGTAAGGCGCGGAGGGAGCGATGCTACAACCTCGTTGGTCGGAGAGATCAGGGAGTCGACATGAATGGTAGAGGATGTCTTGGGCATCCAGACCTTACGCAGCTTCCTGTTATCTTGGACAGAGAGAGAGTGAGAGCTACCCCCTGTTCAAAGCATATCTTCGTAGGCAGACTGGTCGAACTGGACGACCAGGGTCTTCTTCACGGATCCCATGGATACCGCATCGTGTTGAGCAATTGCTTCCTCATAAGAAGAGAAAGATGTCCCCAGCAGAGTCGCCATCTTGTGTTTGATAATAAACGAAAGAAATAAGATGAGGTTTATACGAAACCCGTTCTTAGGTTCACAAACAAGAAGTATAATTAATCCTATAATGTCGAGTATAATTTTTAATTTGGGTAAATATTGCTATAGGAGTCTGATCTGCAGTCGATCACTTTGTCCCTTGGACCACACGATAATGAAGAAGTGCCGTAGAAGACAGAAAGCAGCTTCGAAGGTTGCTAAAGAGAGTGGATGCTCGATGCCAAAGTCGTCGATCACTACTATTTGCCTGAGCTCTGGATTCTTCTCTCGTAAAGACTCTTCGACTCTTAGTTCCTTGACCTGTTTTCTCCACCTCTGGATTTCTCGACCTTGAAATCTGTGACCCTCCTTTTCTCCACCCTGGACCTCTGTCAATAGAGGCCTCTATTTATAGAGTTTTAGTGACAGTGATCACTCAGTCGGCGTAGAAGCCGGGTAGTGGAAAGTATAGCACCCTTTTATGCGATGGTTAAAATAACCGTTGCCTACGTATAAATGACCTTTTGAATGAGCGTGTGATGCGTGTCCCAATAAGAGACAATGCGTATAACTGCTGCAAAGATTACGGCATAAAAGCCACGTAGGTAGTTATCCCTCGCGTAGAAAAGGTTGGCGTAGAAGCCAATAACTGTCACTATGGCGTAGAAGCCAAAGAGTTATCAAACCGGCATAGAAGCCGAGTAGGCGTAGAAGCCGAGTGGGCATAGAAGCCGAGTGAACGTAGAAGCCGAGTGGGCGTAGAAGCTAGCTGATCCTCCTTCCTTGATTGAGGCTTGAGCAAATTCTGGACCGAATAGCTTTAATATGCACCAATGCAAATATGGCCTGAGTTGGCGTATTCTGAGAAGATAGCGTACAGCGTGCTCCCATAGCCAAGAATAGCCTGATGGCGTAATACGCAAAAGCGATGATGTGGACATTTTAGCCAAAATTATGGCTTTTGGAGATATAATCAAATCTCTTGCATTAAATGCAGAGATCTGCCATCATCCTGCGCATTAAATGCAGAGGCATATCTCGAAGATCTACCATCATTCTGCGTATTAAATACAGATACACGCCTCGAAGATCTGCGCATTAAATACAGAGGCATGTCTCGAAGATCTTCCATCATTCTGCGTATTAAATGCAGATAGCGCCTTGAAGATCTGCCACCATTCTGCACATTAAATACAGAGACGTGCCTTGAGACCTGTACGAAGAGCAGCTTTTAACGTGGCAGCCTGTTCGTCTTCTGTGGAGCGTAAATAGCTCACGTCTGCCTTTGTAAAACTAGGCAGCGTATTCTCTTGTATGCGTAAAAGCGGTTTATGCCAAGGAAATATCACTAAACGACAGTCTGGGTCGCTGTGCCGCGCCATCATTATAGTCGTCGTCTGGGTAGTCGTGCAGTACTCTTTGTCAGGAGTCAGACGTCAGGTTCACTGCATGATTTGACAGATTTATTTTGAGGAATACGAAGCGTTCCTCGGACACTTCAATGCTGCATTAAAGCGGATGAGTTTTACGCCGTAAAGGCGATGTAGCACCCTTTTTACGCTGAAGTAGCCTGGACATACTGTATTATGCGGATAGTCCTTGAGCTTATATTTTATGTTGTACTTAGCGGAAAAGCTCTGTTGTACGCTGACGGCTCTGAAGTCATCTTTTTACGCTGCCCAGCACCAACATGTTGCGTATAGCTATCCAGCGTATTTTTTATGCTTCTACAGTAGCGTGCCGTGGTTGGATCCAAGAGTATTAGTGGGGGAGGTGAGTAGAAGTTGGTTATGTGATCAAAGCTAAACAGTATTCATGTGTATGTCGGTTATGTAACTCACGCATAACGGAGTTATCGTAGTGTTTTTTATGTGCAACCTAAGCCGTTCACATAACGAACTTGTGCTCAAGGCACTTAGCTAGTATTCATGTTTTCTCACATGCAGTTACTTCTCTACTTATATTGTTCGCCAGTTTACTTGGCAGCTACTTATTCTGCTCCAGTATGTATTTATTTTCCTGTGTATCTTGTATACTTTTCTATTGCTAGTCATATACACCTTACCATGTATTTGGAGTTGCTTTCAGAGTTCTGTACTTCGCTCCAGTCCTGACTAGGCATATTTTTTCCAGAGGATCCTGAGGATTTCTGCCCGACTTTCTACGGGCCGGGTGTCGATGAGGGTTGTGACCCCGAGATCGAGGAGGAGTACGCCGAGGAGACGTCGTTAGCGCCCTACTTAGCTAGGTGGGTTTCCTGGGTTATTCCCAGTTGATTATTTTGGATGATTGTACTTATTCTTTTGATGCTGTGAGATATTGTAGACTATTATAGACTTGGACTGTATTTTAGATATTGTCTTGCTCTTTGGTTCTGGTTTCCTTTTGATATCATATCGTGCTTTACTCTTTCCCTAGTTATTGTGATTGAGTATTCATATATATATTGCGTGGTTGCCCCCCTTTTGGAGAGGTTATTGACAGATTTTTGTGAGTTATATAGATAGATTGTTGACCTAGAACGGACCTTTACAGCGTTCTACCGCCGATTCTGCGGCGTAGGCTGGACGTACCCACGACTCATGCCCGATTTTTCGAGTGCGGTTCGTGACACATTTTTGTTGGTGGCCCATGCAGGTCTAGTTTTTAGGTTTACCTGTAATAGGATATAGGATATAGGCTGAGAGAGAGCGTGCTCAATCACAACTAGGACCCTTCCTGATTTCTTTTGCTATCTTTAATTTTCCTGAAATTGTTTTCTTTTGTAATATTACTGTCCTTCTTTGATGATATCGTTTCTTGCACCGTATTGACTTCCTTTGATCTGTGTTCAGGATGCCTCCGAAGACACGGTCTCAGCGCACCGTTCCAGCAGCTGCCACCGAGAGGTCTGCCACCTCTCGTCCTGCTCGACTTCCGACAGCCGCTACCGCTCCACTCGCCACTCCTGTGGTTAAGGGGGCGTCTGTTTCTCTCGGAGATCCTCTCACTCCTATTGATTCGAGAGTTACCCCAGTTGTTCCGGTGGTACCTCCTCCACCACTGCCTGCACCAGTTAATGCTAGCAGTTGTTCGCGTTCTTCAGAGAGATGATGGACGCGCAGCACCGCCAGGTGGATGTTGAGGATAGGCATTGAGAATGCTCATCAGGTGGCTATGACAGCGACGGACAGAGTGGCTCAAATCCAGCCACAGGCAGAGCAGGCTCAGCATCCTAGGCCGGGCACTATTATCGACTTCCAGAGGATACAGCCCAAGGAGTTCCGGGGTACAGAGGGGATCATGTATGCGGACGACTGGATCGAGCACATAGAGGGTATCTTTAGGCTGGCGCTGATCCCAGCCAGTATGCAGATCGAGGAAGCGGGCAGCCAGATGTTCGATCTTGCCCTCACATGGTACCACACAGATACGTGGATAACAGTACCAGGACTGACTTGGGAGGCTTTCAAGAAGCTTTTCAAGGAGAAGTTCTTCCTGGATGTGGCTCTCAGTGCTTTAGAGAGCCAGTTTGAGGCGCTCATCCAAGGGAGCATGCTAGTGGACGAGTATGTAGCAGAGTTCTGCCGTCTGGGCAGATTTGTGGAGGGTTTGACTGAGGCAGCGAAGGCGTGCAAGTTCTGCAAGGGCTTGGTCATGGCGGTCAAGTCCTTGACTAGGAGTGATCGCGAGGCGACCTTCGAGCAGATTGTAAACGACGCTTAGAGGGCCGAGGACGACTTGGAGCTGAAGACCAAGAGGAGCAGAGATGCTTCCGGAGCAGGCAGCAGTTCAGGCCCAGCCAAGAGGCCATTCCAGCAGACCCAGCAGCACCAGGGTCAGGGTCGTGCGCCCTTTCGACAGGCGCCCCAGCAGCAGAGGCAGGGACAGCAGCAGGGCCAGAGACAGCCCATCATTTGCCCTTTCTGTAGGAAGCCAGGGCACGGATGGGACATATACAGAAAGAGGTTGGGCAGATATTTGTTGTGTGGCGCAGCAGATCACCAGCTAAAGGATTATTCTTCAGCACTTGCTCGTACAGCTCAGGGCGGAGGAGCCGCTCAGAGGGCACCAGCCAGAGCACCTGCAGCACAGTAAAGAGGACAGCCTTTGTAGACTCAGCAGCAGAGGTTTGCTCAGCACCAGCAGCAGCACCGAGGAGGATAGCAAGGGTGAGCTTTTGCCCTGACCGTAGACGAGGCCGAGCCCGTTGGTGATGTGATCTCAGGTTCTGTTCTTCTTAATTCCATTCCAGCACTTGTTTTATTTGATTTCGGGGCTTCCCATAGCTTTGTGTCTGTATCTTTTGCTGTTAGATACTATCTTGTTGCTGAACCTTTAGCTGGACTCTGCAAGATCACTACCGGGGGTGGTATCATCCCAGTCAGTGATGTCTGCAGAGACCGAAGAGTTACCTTGGGAGGCCGGGAATTGAGTGTGTGCCTACTCGTAATGCCACTTTCGAGCTACGATATTGTACTTGTGATAGATTGGTTGAGTATGCATTTTGCTAGTATAGATTATCGTGGAGGCAGAGTGTTGTTTAGTCCACCGGGTGAACCGGCATTTCAATTTGCCAGAGGAGCAGCGGAGCAGAGCGAGGGAGTCTTCTACGGAGCCCTGGTGGTAGAGTCGAGGTTGCTACATCCACTGATAGAGGAGTACATGGATGTCTTTCCGAAGGAGTTGCCAGGGTTACCTCCGGACAGAGATATAGAGTTCTCTATAGACTTGGTACCAAGCGCAGAGCCGATATCCTAGCACATCTATAGAGTCAGCAACAGTGAGCTGATAGAGTTAAAGAAGCAGGTGGATGAGCTTCAGGATAAAGGATTTATCAGATCTAGTTCTTCTCCATGGGGTGCTCCGGTACTTTTTGTGCCGAAGAAGGATGTGTATCGACTAAAGGGCTCTGAACAACCTCACAATCAAGAACGAGTATCCGTTACCGCGTATTGATGATCTATTTGACCAGTTAAGCGGAGCGAGGGTGTTTTCCAGGATTGATCTGAGGATAGGCTACCACCAGGTGATGGTCAGAAAGGAGGATATTCCGAAGACAGCTTTTTGGACCAGGTATGGACAGTATGAGTTCATGGTGATGCCGTTTGGGTTGACTAATGCCTCGGCAGTGTTCATGAATCTGATGAACAAGGTGTTCCATCAGCATCTGGACAGGTTTGTTGTGGTATTTATAGATGATATCTTGGTGTATTCGAAGACCCCAGAGGAGCATGAGGAGCATCTGAGGATAGTGCTGGAGACTCTCAGGAAAGAGAAGCTTTATGGAAAGCTTTCGAAGTATGAGTTCTATCTTGACAAGGTTGAATTCCTTGGTCATGTGGTGACTGGAGAGGGGATCTCGGTGGATCCGAGAAAGATCATGGCAGTTGAGGCATGGAGTGCTCCGAGTTCAGTAGCCGAGGTCAGGAGTTTCCTGGGACTGGCAGGTTACTACAAGAGATTTATTCAGGATTTTTCTCGGATTGTAGAGCCGTTGTCCAGGCTGACTCGGAAGGACGTAGAGTTTGTTTGGTCAGAGGAGTGCCAGATCGCCTTTGATGAGCTGAAGAGGAGTTTGACGACAGCTCCAGTGTTGACGTTGCCATCAGGTTCTGGAGGATTCACTATCTATAGTGATGCATCGGGGAAGGGACTGGGTTGTATGTTATAGCAGAATGGGAGGGTGATTGCCTATGCTTACAGGCAATTACGTCCTCATGAGAAGAACTACCCTACCCACGATTTGGAGTTGACAGCGGTCATCTTTGCTCTGAAGTTATGGAAATACTATTTATACGGAGAGCGTGTAGAGATCTTCACAGACCACAAGAGCTTGAAGTATGA